>JANHFL010000626.1:188107-205565 GCA_032468155.1 Oxyrhabdium leporinum
CAGGGGGGGGGGGGGGGGAGATAAAAGACGAAGGCGTCTTTCAGGTGCGAAAGAGGGCGTGTTAAGCCTTCCGAGAAGGGGAGGGGGGGTGCCCGCTGAGTCTTGATCCTCCGCTCTTCTTTCACTCACGCGATTGCTTCCTTTGAAGGAAGGGAAGCCCCACCGCCTCCCCCCCACCCCTTCCAGCCCCGTCCGCCAAGCACACCCGGTACAGCACGGCTGTATGCGGATCTCCTTCCAGCCGCCGAAGGGTTAAGGCAGACGTCGGGGAGAATAACGCGCGCGCGCTCACACACACACACACACACACACACACCCCGAGACACCACACCAGACGCTGGAGGTGTGCAGCCGACAGCCACGCTACGCTACAGCCGGCCTCTGCGCGTATGTGTGTGCGCGAAAGCGGGAGACATAACACAGACAGGCACCGCGGCGAGGGGATGAGGAGCCGTCAGGGGCAGGACGCGAGGAGGTAAACAAACAATAACCGCACCCCCCTACACACACACACACACACACATACACACACTGGCCGCCTTCTATGCTCGCCTCCCCGATCCCCCGCATCGTTTCGTTTGCCTGATCGAAACCCTGACGAAGGGTGGATTTTCCTCGGCCGGAGCCCACCCAGCGCCCTCAAGATGAGGTCGAAGAAAGCTCCCTTCCCCGATTGGAGATGGGGTCGGTGCTGGGAGTGAAGATCCTCGGCCGCCCCGGCTGCAACACACACACACACACACACACACACACACACACCCCTCTTCTTTTCTCCTGCCCAGCCGAGCTCTGGAAGGCAGAAAAATCAAACTCAACTCGCTTATCCAGAGGGGGGAAAAATAATCGGTGCCGTCTTGGGGAGAAGCAAACGGTAAGGAACCCTGCCCGGGATTTGGGCAGAAACAACGAGGAGCGTTGGACGGCGGGAGGGTGTCTGCTCCTATTGTAGTTTCCTGCCCTCCCACCTTAAAAGTTTGCAAGGGGGGGAAGCGAAAACCACTTATCACCCATTGAGCCCCGGGAGGGAGGAGGTGCGTTTTAGCCCTTGGGCCGGTTCTATATCCATGCTCTTGGGGGCTGGGACGAGGGGGAGGAGATTGAAATTACACAAAGGGGGCAGAATTGGGCTGGGGAACCTTTGGCCTCATGCGAATTTGCTAGCTTTGAGTCAAGCTTTGAAGGAGTGGGGTGAGGGGAGGGTCAGGGAACAGGAAAGGGCTTGGATTAAGAGCCTGTCCTTCATTTTAAAGCAGGTAATCATGGTAATGCATGGCGTATTTCTGTAAAGTACCTTTTTTTGCCCATATTGTTCCCATTTTTTAGATGAGACCTTGGCAAAGATAGACAGGAATTTGCTGGGCACCTCTGGGATCCACAGCAAGATTGTGGCCCAGAAAGGCCTATTTCAATACATAAGGGAATGTCCAGAGGGTGGGAAAGGGGCAGGATGCAAACTCAGCTGGGTATTTAACTTTTCCTTCCTCTGCAGGCCAGCCCTCTCAAATTGTGCTCCAGCACCATTCCAGTCTTTTGCAGGGCCTCTCTGGATCACATTTTACAATGGCCTGTGTACACAACATTTGTGAGCTTCTGAATGGACATAATATAAGGGCAAGTTGGCTGTGCTTTCCCACAGGGAAGGGCCTCCAAAGAACAGAGGATTTACCCCCTGGAATCAACAGAGGGCAGAGACTTCATTAGAGAGACAGGCGACATTTTGGGTGACTTTGAGGGTTCTACAAGAAGATTCTATAGGTAACCTCTTTCCCTGCCTCTCCAGTACAGAGCCAAGAGTGGTGGCTGTGGCTCGGTTTGGGCTAATAGCGCTCTGGCACGAGCTACCTTGAACCCAAGCTTGAGTGAAAAAGCATGCCATAAATAGCTTTTCTGTGTCATACTCTAAAACAACTGAGTGAGGAAGGAAATCCCTCCAATAAATGTTCACACTCTCCTTACCTGAGATGTGTCTACCTTTTGGAAGTCTTTTGGTGCTATTTGGGAGAGGAAATGTCCTTAGGAAAAAACTTCAATGAGCAGTGCAGTTTGTTCACTGGAGGCAGTGACTCTGAATATGTTCCTGCCATGGCCTTATGCAAGATACTGATTGTGTATATTAATGTACTTACTTCAAATTATCTTAGGGGGGAAGCTCTTTTGATTATTACAGGTGTATTAACTTTATTTCAAAATAAATGATCCATGTGCTGTGTTTGGGAGACTGCTCTATCCATTTCGCTGTAAAGGCCCTTGAACATCTGTCCCAAAGGAAATGCCACTGACTCTGATGCCAAATCTGTGACACACACATACGCAGAAAGACAAAACCCGTCTCCTATCGCAGGATAAACAGGAACCAATTAAACACTGAATGAGTGAAACAAAACAGAAAAACGGTAGGAGAGGCATCCCAGCCTGATGGGGCAAAACAATGGGACACTGTGAGTCCAAAGCTTACATATCAGAAGGGTGAAAAGCCTGGTTGGAAGGGAGTATTCCTTGTCTTTCTTCCTGTTAGTTTGATGATTAGCAGGATTAATGCTGTCATTGCTGGAAATTCAAACTTCTGATATTTCTTTCTAATCGCAAAGCAATAGCTGGCTAGACTGACCTAGTTTAGTGTATCCTCCCCACTCTTCCTTGTACCCCCCAAGTGGCTTAACCAGAGGAAGCTGTGTGAACTGGGAAGGAAACATCAGAGCAATTGCTTCACCCTCTTACATCAAATCAAACCAAGAATCTTGAGCATTTGCAGAAGGGCCAATGTATTGTAGCATAACTTGAGTCCTCAGCTGAGAAGGATCTGCAGCCCAAAACAGATTCTCCAAGGCCAAAGGGGGATTAGAAGCAGTGATGTTGTCAGCATAAGACTTTCAGTAGAAGTATAGGTTCTGCTCAGTGTAATGCGTGAGGCCCCAGCAGGACTGCCTGATCTCTTGGAAGCAAGACACGTCATCACTGTATTAAAAATTGGGAAGGGAGGGAGAATCTATATGATAAACATTTATATCTTTCTATTATTTCCTTCATAAAATTATTAACTGTCCCACTGGAAGGGACTTCAACACAGGAGGTCCAAGCTGAAAAAAAGAGGTGGCCTATTTTTGCCATGATAACCAATTTCCTACAGGACTGCTCTGTTCCTCTAAAGAAGTCAGGGAAGGAGGAAGTAATTTGCAACAGTTTAGCAACTATTTGATATTTGTATGCTTTGGGGAGAGTGCTGAGTTTGGGATAGGGTCCAAATCAAAGGATGCTGCAGTCAATCTGCCATCTGGCACCTTGAACTTATTGGCTGAAAGTATTATTAACAGGGAATTTTAAAAGTGTACCAAAAAGAGCAAGATGAACAGAGAATATGCATACAATCACATTGGTGATTTTGGTTCCTTTTGAGAGGGGAAGTATGTCTTAGGAATTGGGGATCTCACATTCTCTCAGTTTTCAGACGCTGAGCTCTGTGACAGTATTGTGTGACACATTGTATTTTTTTGTGCAAAGGGGAGATTTCCAGACTCCAGATCCACATTCCTTCATTCACCCTTCCCTTCTTTTCCCTTTCCAAAGTCTCCTGAGTTACAGGAGGGTTGGATGGGGCTGAGAGCCAGGAATCCTGGGCTCTTGAAAGAGAGAGGAGACCTGGCTGTTGAGTAGATTAGAAGCTGGACTTTTGTCTTGCTGTGAGAAAGGATTTAAAGAGTTAAGCCCTCCAACTCTGTCAGCAGGGAGCTTAGCCCAGCTCAGCCCAGCTCCAGGGAGGGCCCAAGGCAAATTCTCCTAGAAGAGTCAGGTGCTCTTCTTTCTCTTGCCAACTTTCTAATCCCCACCTTCTGTGGAGAGAGGAATCAGTGGGAAGCAGGCCCAAGACTAGGAGATGGAGAAGCTTTCAATCGCTTAATCTGTTCTCCCCTCCAGTAACAGAGAGGGCAGAAATCTAATAGCCCAAATGTTCTGTTGAAAAAATCCTCAGACCTACAAGTGTGGGGAGAGATTGTCTGTCTTTTGGCACTACTCCTTACTCTCCTGCATAGTTGCAAATAATTAAATCACCTCTGGGCATCCCAAAGAGGTGGGGGAAGACTGACATTTCACCAAAATTGTTGGATGAAAAATATAGCTGGAGTGGGAACTGTGGAGGGGGAAAATCTATATCTCTGCATCCTTGATTTCTGGTTTATTGTTATATTGGTTAATGTAGTCCAGCTTCTCTTAAGAGATATAGATGTTATATTATGTCATGCCCTCATGTCTAAGTTTATGTAACTTTCACTCGGGCGGGGAGGGGGTGTTCTTTATTTTTTACACAGAATGTATCTTATATGCTGTTTTTTTGGTGGAAGTTTTATGGTGGAAGTTTACCAGAAAGGTAAACCAGTGATTGGGTTAAAATGGTGGCTGATTTGGCAAGCTTTTTTTCTCCATCTAGTAGGGATAATGTTAATTTCTTTTAAAATATCACAAGTATTTTACTTGTCTTGGGATGTACCTATATGCCAAGTTTATTACTGTAATTAACTGCTTTGGGAGTAGAGCTTTCAACATTTTTGACTCTTCATTGGGAAAATATGGATTGGGTGAGGGACAAAATTAAATTTGTATACAATGAGTCCTCAATTTACAACCACAATTGAGCCCAATATTTCTGATGCTAAGCAAAACATTTGTTATCTGAGTTTTGCCCCATTTTACTATTTTTTTGTGGCCAAATTTGTTAAGTGAATCGCTATAGTTAAATTAGTAGCACCATTGTTAAGTGAATCTAGCTTCCCCCATTGACTTGGCTTGTCAGCAGATCGCAGAAGGTGATCACATGACCCCCAGGATATTGCAACGTCATAAGTATGAGGCAGTTGCCAAGCATCTGAATTTTGATTGTGTGACCATGGGGATGCTCCAACCGTCATAAGTGTGAAAAATGGTCGTAACTCACTTTTTCCAGTGCTGTGGTAACTTTGAACGGTCACTAAATGAACTGTTGTAAGTTAAAGACTACCTGTACATGTCTAGCAAGACTTAAGAGACTTGTTTCATTCTTTCAAACAGCTGCTTGAAAAATGGGGCCGTTTTCAAGTTAAATTATGCCAGCTTCATTGAATGTCTTGCAAAAGCCCATTTTTCTACTTCTGGGAAGAATATAAGAGGCTCAAGGCAATCATTTTTGCTCTTTTAAACCTCCTGAAACATTCCTGCTCCTTTCCATTCCTGTTATATCATTAATTCACTTATTTTCTGAGGGCCAGAAGTGAGGCATCCCGTGGCTCCTGGAAGCAGCTAAGAGCATCGTCCAACTGCAAAGAATTTTCCAAAGCACAGACTTTGATCTTTGGTATGTATTTTGCTTTGAGCAGCAAATTTTGACTAATAATCTCAGATTATTGCATACAAATCAGTGTACAGCTAGAGACTTATCAATCCAGGTAGTCCTCGAATTACGACCACAGTTGAACCCCAATTTTCTGATGCTAAACGAAACGGTTGTTAAGTAAGTTTTGCTTAATTTTACAACCTTTCTTGCCACATTTGTTAAGTGAATCACTGCAGTTGTTAAAGTTAGTAATATGGTTGTTAAGTGGATCTGGCTTCCCCATTGACTTTGCTTGTCAAAAGGTCGCAAAAGGGGATCACAAAACCCCAGGATACTGCAGCCACCATAAATATGAGTCAGTTGTCAAGCGTCTGAATTTTGATCACATGACTAGAGGGAGGCTGCAATGGCTGTAACTCTGAAAAATGGTCATAAGTTACATTTTTTAGTGTTGTAACTTCGAACGGTCACTAAATGAATTGTTGTAAGTCGAGGACTGCCTGTATTGGTATACCACTAGGTCTGTTATTCAGGATAGGGAAAATGATCAGTTTTGGGTTCATTCATTTCTCACACCTTATGTTTGTTTGATTCTGCTTCTGCATTGAGTTTCATTTTTTTCTTAAAAAGCCACTACTCGAATTTAACCATCTAATTCTTCTAATGTATGGCTTTCTGCATGCAATCTTGTCTGATAATGCATTTTTGCATTCAATTTCCCTAGAATGCCTTTTCCCCACGATCGCTGCCGCGATATATGATTTTCCCTTTTTGTAAATATTATTTTATGGGAGAATTACAGAATGGTACAAATGTTGAAGTATAGCCATGCTATAGTCTGCCTTGTGTGGGAAGTATTGAATTAGCCATGTTCACCAAATTAAGTCTTTTTTTAGCTTGCTGAGAAGATTTTTATAAAAAAAATACAGTGACTTTAAAATGAAATGAAATGAAATAAGCTTAGAAGGGTCAGCTATATCCATAGTTACCTCTTCCATGTAGCTAATTCCATTTTTTGTGTGATGGGCATATATGTCTTTGAATATGGATAAAATGCAAAGCCTTAATTAGCAAAGCTACCTATTTGTTTGGGGGGGGTGGCTACTGTGGGTAGGTGCTATGGAGCTCAGGCAGGTCTGCAATGGCTACAGGTGGCTCTGCAGGGGCTGTGGGTGAACCAGCTGGCACTGCGACTGAGTGGGTGTTCCTATGGACAGATATATGCTACAGAGTGCAATTAGACAAGGTGGGAGTGGCTGCTGGACACTACAGGTAGTCCTTGACTTACAACAGTTCATTTAGTGACCGTTCTAAGTTGCAACCAGTGGTGGGATTCAGCCAGTTTGTACAGGTGTGGGCGAATGGTTGTTAACCACCACCAGCCCACCCCACCAGCCCACCCCAGTTATCAAAGTGTATCCTGGGTACTGCACTACAATGGAGAAATGGGCAACAGAGTGGCCAGGGTGAGGGAAGGAGTAGGCCGCTTTCCCTCTTTCTTCTCCCTGCTCCTCCTCCTTCCCTCGTGCCGTCCACTCCGTTGCCTGTTTCTCCATTGCAGCGCAGTGCCCAGGATCCATTTTGATAGCTGGGGTGGGGGAGGTAATTTAACAACCGGTCCTGCATATGCGGCTGAGCTGGAGGACAGGGATGGATCATGCCTCCCACGACAGCCAACCTGACCCCGGGCGAACCGGTTGTTAAATTATTTGAATCCCACAACTGGTTACAATAGCACTGAAAAAAAGTGACTTATAACTGGTTTTCACACAACCATTGCAGCATCCCCATGATCACGTGATCAAAATTCAGATGCTTATTGGCTGACTCATTTATGATGGCTGTTGTGTCTCGGGGTCATATGATCACCTTTTGTGACTTCCTGACAAGCAAAGTCAATGGAGAAGCTAGATCCACTTAATAACCGTGTTACTAACTTAAGAACCGCAGTGATTCACTGAACAGGCAAGAAAGGTCATAAAAAAGGGCAAAGCTCACTTAAAAAACATCTCACTTAGCAAGAGGAATGTTGGGTTCAATTGTGGTCATTAAGTCGAGGACTACCTGTACAGAGTGTGGATGGATGCTGTGGAGTACAATATCCCTGGAATCCCTAACGCTGTTGTAGGATTCCTCAGGAGAAAAAAGCAGCAGGAGCAAATTTCCCTGACAGCTTCTCCACAGATTTTGCTTATGGAAAGCCAGCAGGGAAGGTCACAAATGGAGATCATGTGACTGCGGGATATTGAAACCATCGTAATTGTGAGCTGGTTTGCCAAGTGTCCAAACTGCAAGCACATGATTGGGGGGGGGCATGTGCTGGAACAGCCGGAACTTCAAGGACCAGTCATAAATACTCGTTCACTTTTGTAAGTTTGAACAGTCGCTGAATGAATGGTTGTAACCCAAGGACCACTTGTATTGTAGACTTTAGAGTGGTAGACATCAGATGAGGTAATTGGACGTTAGCTTGGGTTCAGTTTGAAAGATCACGATCCAGAATGTGCAACTTTATAGGAGGGGTAAGCGTACCGAAGCTTTAGGCCCGCCATTTTGAAAATTCTCTGCAGGTGATTAACGTTGATGCGTTTTTAGTGTATCTCTTCCTTCCCTGACACCTGCTGCTTACAAAAGAAGCAAGAAGATCTTTTTTTAAAAATAGAAGGGAAAAAAAGGAGAGTATCGCAATGAAAACAAAATATTTGTCCCAATTAATTAGACTCACTGCATCAGTCCATTCCATACGAAGTACTCCTTGTGGGATTTTAGTCCTTGGCAGAAAATTTCTTGGCGTAAGAGGCAGAGATCCTGAAACCACTTTGCCTTTTGCTCCCTCTGGATAGCTACTGAGTCAGTAGCTGTAGTATAATTGTCTTGCATTGGCGACCTGCAAGCTCCTTGTCTTTTACTTTACACAGTGCTTGTCTTTGTACCCAGGATGTGTAAGTCTGCCGTGGCCATATGTCTGAAATTATGAAGCAGTCAGTGAATGTATGGAAGCATTGTTAAGCTGCAGCTGTTTCTGAGATGGGTGGACAAAGTTGATATTATTATTCCTCACCTAGACAAAATGATTCTCGACTAGAGGGATTTGTAATATTGTGTTTTGTTTTGTTTTTGTCTCTTTGTTAAGATCAAGGTAGCATTTATGATCTTTCTGTCTCCAGAAAGAGAGAGAGAGAGAGAGACTCACTGCTTCGCTGTCACGGGTGAAATTTATGATTAAGGCATTTGTAGCTGGATCTCCCGTATCAGATCCAGCAGTATGACTTAGCAACCGGCATCTCAACTACTTTGGGTGCCAGAGAACCCATTGAATCCCAAAAGGGCATTCAAACTCCCTGCCCTCCTCTGAATAAAAATGGCTACCATCTCACATAACTACAAATCCTATGAAATTCATCATTCGTGCATGAAGTCTACATGATCCGGACATTCTTGTATGAGCTTCTCTGGGAATCTGGTAGATTTCCTGAGATGGTGGCTACTTTTGATTTAAAAAGAATACGGTATTGTGAGGAGATCACAACAGGCCATCATGTGATGGTATCCAGGACCTGAAAAGGTGATGTACCCTTGATCTGTTTCAGCTCTCTCTCGGCTTAATGTCTCTCCAGATGTGCTGGAGGGCAATCCTGAACACCTCTGTTCTGGCTGGAGAAGGCCACTTTATGTCCTATGCAATAGACATAGGAATCCGTTCTTCAAAGGAGAGAAATGGCTGCTTCTTAAACTTGTTTATACTCCAAGTGGCCACCTCTGCTTGCAGGAGATTGCTATTTATAACTGTGATCTCTCTCAACGGCTGCTGCTGCACCAACTCTCAAGTCGGAGGAGAACGAGGGAGCAGTGGCAAAAGAGGCCCACTCCATTATTGAGCATGAAGGAAGCAGGTTGTATGGGAGAATTCAGAGCAAATATTTGTTTCTTTGCTTGCAGACGGCAAAGCAAGTTTCCTGTAGCAGGAAACTCCAGGCACTGCACTGCAGTATTGTATAAAGAAACTTAGCCAGGAAAGATTTATTTCACAGCAATTCTTCTCCAGCTTTTTATTTTCTTTTTGTTCTAGAGTTGAAAGAGTTTCAAATGTGACTTTCTCATTCATCTGATATTAGTGCGGCTTCTGCACTGGGATTCTCCGGGATTCCATATCAGACACAGAATTCTGTATCAATATTGTTTTTCTTAAACCACCTGGTGCTGAAGACCGAACAGCATATGCTTGTACTTTACTCAGAGCTCTTGGTGTTGTGCTGTGGGAATTGTGTGCCTCTTGGAAGTTTGCAAACTTTAGTCCATCTCAGTCACAAAAGTGGCCTTTGGAGTTTAGTGAAAGTACAAGGCAACAGGTTTTGGTGTTGGACAATTACAGGACATGCTATGATTATGTAGGTGCTTTCAATATAGAGCCCAGCAATAGTAAGCAGTGTGATAACACTCTCCCCCGTCTCTTTTCAAACCTGCCTAGCAAAAGAGTGGAATTCCAAATCTATTATTCATGTCTTTATTTTCTGTCCCTGATAATGCCTGTGTGGTATTCACATAGGTGCCTTGCAAATTTGAGCTATCACTTTGCTTTCTTATTGCTTGTCATTGTTCTGTTTCAAAAACCGCAACTGTAATGGGCAGCAGTAAAGTGCATCACAATGTGGTTATACCTCCAAATAGAGCACCCTAGCTAAATGTCAACAGAAATAGGAATGCTTCCAGTATTTTTGCTCAGACCCTTCGGATGTCAAATAAACTACTCTTTCTCAAATGTAGAAGGCTTTCTTCTCCATCCTGGTACTTTTTACACTAGGATTTCTAGGACTCGTAGTTTCAACCCATCTGCAGAATGCCAGTAAGGCAAGACTGGTGTAAAGGCTTCTGAATTCAATCTAGCAAACTTTAATCTTTTTTTGTAACTCACTACCGAGAATGATTGTGAATGAATTTTTAATTTCTGTGCTGTGTGGCCTGTGCGGCTGGGATGATTAAGCAGCCAGCCTTCGCTGTCTTCCCCTTGACAATAGCTGCAAAGTGCTACGTCTTCCAACTGGCAGGCATTTTTGTTGGTTCATCTGCTTGCAGCCGCTGTGGCTGTGACTCCACGTTGATCTAGTGTTATAAAGCCAGAGATTGAACGTATTGATTTGACTTACAAAGACTGAAATATATTGATTTGATGCTAAGCCGGGGTTTCTTTAATCTGATTTACACCTGGGGATAATCCATGGTTTCTTTAATCATGATTTACTGAATAAAGCACAGCAGGGTAGATTTGTGCAAACCACTAAATCACAAACCCTGTTTTTCAGACCCACAGTGGCTATGTTCATATAATGCACTCAGTTTATGACTAGACAAAGCAAGCATGGCCAAATGTGACATGGAAACCCACTGTTTCTGATCTTGCAACAGGCAGGATTTCTAAGAACAGTGTATCATGCAGGCCATGTTCATAAGGCATATTGTGCTGATATGCATGGGCAAAAAAAGAGAGAGGTATTACTGTGGGAAGTAGCCTGTATTTATTTTGAACTATAACTCAGAAATCAAGTTACAAAATATGACAGGATTCCTTGTCCCACCCACCCCCACCCCCAGTGTATTAATAGGTGGAGTAGGTAGTAGGTGGGGCTATCACTTTGTTGCAACAAACATTTTGAATAAAGGACCTCCAGATGGGTTGGACACCTTGACTAAGTACCTTTGATGCCTTTACACCGTCATACAGTGGCATTATGTACTGTTGACTTTTCGGAAACAGAAATGTAGTTTCCTTCCCAAATGCATTTATATCTGAAGTTTGGACGTGGAAGAGGCAACAGGGGAAATTGGGGGAGGATGAGGAAGAGAGGAATTGAGAGGGAGGAATGTAAGCAGATCCACACAGGAACACTGGACTAGTGCTATTAGCAGCAGACTGTTTGTGTGAAGGGTTAACATGTAGGTTTGCTGTTTTATGGCCATGCTAGGGACTGCCAGGATGTGTTTTGCTAGACATGGCACATTGCAGGTGAAGATCGACTTGATTTTGTAAGTGCTCAATGTTTAGGCGTGTTTTCTTCCTGCAAGGAGTACATGAATCACTGGGGGGCACTGTGTTGCAAGTGCTGCTCCCGTTTTCCAACATCTGAGCTTGTCTCCCTTTTCTAGAAACTGCGCTTGGTAAGTACTGTATGTCCGGGTAGGTAGGAATTCTGTATATTTTAGAGTTACTTTCTTCTGCAGACAAACTGCAGATGTAAAGAAGACAGTGTCTCATCTACACCAGTAGCTTAGAAGCCGTGAATCATGTATTCCAAATAAGATTATTCACTTCTCTATGTCAAATACATTTACTTAAATCCAAGGATTATAGTTTGTATTCTGGATACCTCGAAATGGGGCCCCTGGAGCCCCTCCAAAAATTACTGTGTTTAGAGCATCCTAAATTTCAGATACTCATTAGATGGCAGCAAAGACACCGAAAACGTAACAGCTTTGCTGCTCTCTAGCAGCCCTGATATTCAAAAGCCCAGATCTGATAGCTTAACTGCTGTATCTTAATTCTTAATGTGACAGAGATTAGAAATAATTAATGAGGAATAATTAATTGCATGTAATTAGTTTGCATCACATTTGCATTCCATGAAGAATCCTTTTTATCCTTGTCTTAACCATTTTTAGAACATGCCCCTCCCTCAGGTCTGAGCCCAGAAAAAGATGGACGCAGCCCAAGAATAACTCATGATCTTCTGCACTAGAAACAGCATTGACCCCCAAGAAGCAATGCCAAAGAACAGGCTTCATTGTAAATTGAAGCCATTTCTTCTCTCAGAAACAAATCTAGAATTGCTTTTGTAGAATGATTGAAATTTGTTGGCTGAGGGACCTGTAAGATTCAGCATAAACTCCATGACAGGAGCAGAACAAATATCTCATTTCCGGCCATAATAATAGATTCACCAATGAACTACCCCCAGATACACTAGAGATGGAATCTCTTCAAGGGGGCAGATTTGTGGGTGGGGCAAAAGGGCCACTTATCTCCTGTCTTCAGTTTCTTCCGATCTTTATTGGTAGGCATGCTGAGGTATAGTTGCTGTTTTTACTGGTTTGGGGCTTTTCTATTTATTTATTTGCCTTTCCACTGATCTAGCAGGAGCGTGCATCTTCTCCCCCCTTTTAGCATAATTAGAATACGAGAAGAATCTTTTTTGCAACACAGGTGTCAGCGTTCCATCGAAGATTCAACAAACCGCTCAGCACTCAGATAATAATCCAAATCAAAGTTTATTGAAGACACCATGTTGGCACATCGGGGAAAAACCTGAATATGAAAACCCAGGGATTTCCCCACCCAAAAGAATTAAAAGATCCACCTCTTCTCCATCATCATACATCACATTCCCCAATCAAAGCTTATACCCATCATCCCTCATCCATCTTGTCACTCTTCTTCCAGGTGCTAACTAGGATGGCCTTGAAACATTTACCAAGAATGTTTAAATTATCTCCTAACTACATGGGAAAGTAAAAACCTCTTATTTCCCATACACTTTATTGTGGCAGCTTGCAGAGGCCTCACAATTATGGCTTCCAAGGTGACACAGTTGTTGTTAGTGGTGCTGATGGGGGTGGTAGTCTGTGAGTGTGTGTGTGTAAACACATGTATACAAACACACACACACACACACACACACAAGACACATGATTGATCCAATGATTATTCAATAAGTGAACAAACTACATTCAAGTCTAAATGCTCATGTTCCATTCAACTCTTCTATTTCCCAGTGCGCAACCTTTGAGTTTCTGCCCAGGCTACCATGAAGCATGTTCCCATCAATTTGCTATCTCCTGCCCACAGTATGAGTAGTCCTTAATGTATGACTGCAATTGGGGGCCAGAATTTTTGTTCTGAAGCAAGGCAGTTGTTAATTGAGTCACATCCAATTTTATGACTTTTTTTCCCCAGGGTTAGTAAGGGACTATAAGCATATAATATAAGCATATAAGCGATTCATGCAGTTATTAAGTAAATCTGGCTACCCCCCCCCCATTGACTTTGCTTGCCAATACCCAGCTGGGAAGATTGCAGCTTGTGATCCCATGACCCTTGGAAGCTGCAACTCATAAATACATGACGATTGTCAAGCACCTGAATTTTGGTTCATGGAGATACTGCAACAATCATAAGTGCAAGGACTGGTTGTAAGTCATTTTTTCAGTGCTGTTGCGACTTCAAACAGTTGCTCGTAAATCGAGAACCCCCTGTATAGCAAAGTTTTCCTACATTTTTAAAAGCACCTTTGAGTTGTAATATAGGAATATTTCTATTTTGTTTCTACGAAGCTGGAACTAGCCATTCTTGCTCACTACAAAATTTCATTGGCCCCATGGAGGAATATAGCAATGGATATAATGTAACCTTTTCCCCACAGCTTTGATTATTGTAGTAACAGAGCTATGATGGTGTCATGTGGAGAGAACAACAACAAATACAGGCTTTGTGTTAATGTTGAAGGAGATAATGTATCAAGGGGAGTGAAAATGTGCAAACGTCCTGGAAAACATAGGAAAGGAAATGGACTAATGGGAAGGGAACGATCCCTAAAATAATAATAATAATAATAATAATAATAATAATAATAATAATAATAATAATAATAATAATAATAATAATAATAATAATGGCACCAATAACAATAACAAAACACCGGCAGTAGTAGGCAAGTGCACAGAGGGGACAGAAGAAAACCTTGTCTTCACTGCATGAATGGGAAGAGCAAGCAGCAAGGGAAAAATAAATAGATCTTATGGAAGCTAAAGACTGGTCTGAACATAACCTGGCTTTGTTGACACCCCATTGGCTATGGAGTGGAATTCCTAAATTTCTGACAGTGTCAGAAAGCAGCATTTTAAACAGCACTGTGAAATTGTCTATAACCTCCAGTAAACTCATTTGGATAGTTTTCTGTCATATTCACCTCAACTGGTAATTCAAAGTCCCCGTCCCCCCCTTTGATACACCACATACTAATGCACATTTCATAAAGTTACTATGTTCTTGAAGTTCTGTCTGCTTTCTAGCCTCTCGCTTGAATGAGATTCTTCCAACTCAGTTGTGGGGGGCAAGGAGACCGTTTGGAACTACAGATTCCACACAAGATTTAAAGTCAGATGCCAGCTATTTATTGACAGTAAATAGTACACATCAGTGCAAATTATGTGGTTTGATTACTGTATTCATATAGTAAAAATCCACTCTTCAATTTCTATACATTCATATCCATTTTTTTTTGTGCAGAGATGGGATGCTGGAGGTAGAGGAAGGCACTAAGGAATCTTGCTTTCCTACACTAATGTTTCTCAACCTTGGCCACTTGAAGATGTGTGGACTTCAGCAATCTGACTGGGGAATTCTGGTAGTTGAAGTCCACACATTTTCATGGTCAAGAAACCGAGCTTTAGTGAAAGGACAGGCTCAAGATAAAGTTACCATCTATTCCAGTCCATTTCTAATTCAGAAAGTATATTTACAAAATACTATTTTCTCTAAGAAATTAAAAATGATTAATAGATATTTAAATTTATGATGGCCTTCTTCCTTTACCTAGAGGAATGCTTGGGAAAAAATGCTGTTTCTATCTGAAAAGGAAATTCAGGTGGAAAAAAAAGATATTTTGTGCCATCCTTGTAATGCTAATTCAAGATGGACAGAAACCAGAAAATAGTTTCATCTGGACTATTGAAACACATGTTATGGTTTCTTAATTAACTATCTGGAACAATATTTATTATTTATGCTTTTGTTAGATTTGTAAACAAATCTCCAGCAACTGAAGGCAATGTACATAATAATCCCTCATTTTTTTCTAAATGTTGATAGAACCAGATGTCTTTCTAGGCAGTATCTATAATACTTTGTCTCCATGCCATTATTTACATCTAAATTTTCTAAAGCAGTCTTCCCCATTTTGGATACTTCAGCATGGAACATTTGCATAATGATTATGTTGTTGCATGTTTCCTTAATATTATTGGTTACTTTAATAGTCTCTAGGAATTTAATTTGTGGGTGTTTTAATACATTCTCTTTTTGTATGAGCCATGGCAGAAGAATTGTAGGAATCTAGGGAAAGAATTAAATGTTTACTTCCCTATTCTTGCAAAAGAGTCTCATCAAATATAACTCAACTGCAAGACAATCCAGGAGATGACTCATGATTTGACCTAAATAGTTTAATTGGGAAACCTTTTCAGCAATTATAAATGCAATAATAATAGTGCAATGGAAACATTAAGTAGGACTAGTAATATGAGTATCATCTGGTACAACTGTAGAGATCATCCTCAACTAAAGAGCCAGCAATTCAGAGCTGTAACTTCACAAAAATGAATATGTACTGGTATGTGAAATTGTAGCTCTCACTTTGAAGTTAATGATCCATATTGCAACACTGAAGCTGTCCCCAGAGTTTCTTCAACTGGGATTTTTAATATTACAGAAGGATACATTATTAATTTTATAGAAATAGAAACTATTATGTACAAGGGGAAATAATTGTTTACCTGTGTTAAATCTATGATAAATAATGATGAGCACCAGCAAATTTCACTGGGCTCAGAGAAGAAGTACCAGAAATAATATCAGTTCACATTATAAGTGTCCTGTATTTGTCTAGCCCAAAGGAACATCCAATCTGGGTTTCAAGGGGTTAAAAGACATACATGTCATGGAAGGAGTTTTGCAGGATTCCCAGGATTAAACAGACCAATATATAGTTCTAAAAGTCCTGCTTATGAACCAATTCGATTTTTATCTTTATTTGTAACAGTAAAACAGAAAAAGTTCAGTTTCTCTGAGAATTTGACATTTACAGCTAGATTACAGCTAAAAACTCTGTATGTATATGTGAAACCATAATCTAGTTCGCTTCCAGCTATTTTCCCATATGGAGCTTTTCAACTACAGGTACAGCTTGTATGAATGGGAGAACACCTGATGAGATGACAGGCAGTGTTTATCTGCTCCATTCTATCACAGGTTACCTGAGTGAAATCTGTAAACAGTTGGCAGGTGTTGAATTGAAGCCAGGGGCAAGATTCTACAACCAGTAGTAATGTGAGCCTGATAAAGAAAGTACTGACAAAGAAAGATTCAACAAGAAGCTAAGGAATGAATGTGCTGCAAAATTGGAGCTTGAAAAGTGGTCTCAGATATATTCTACGAAGCAACAAGCCTAGGCTATATTTCACTTTCATGGCCTTTTATCTCAGATTTTTGTTTGAAGAACTGGAATTCTCTTGTTCAGCCTGGTCCTCCTCTTCCCCCCCCCCAATTTTTGTTTTGTTTTTTTACTTTTCCTTAGAAGGAAAAGTAATTGTGAGGTTGTGATGCCAATAAGTATGCCAGGCAGTATGTCGGTCCCCACATAGCTGCAGTCCAGTCTGGAAAAATTAATACAGTCAGCATAGCCAACAATAAATAGACCAAAGCATTATTTCTTTTACTCAATTTAGAAATTACTTTTGAAACTTAATCCTGATGTTACCTTTAGTTGGAAGAATGCCATCCTTGTTGTTTAACCTATGGTGAAGAAAGGAGCTGATTCTTTTCTCCTGAGTAGGTTCTTAATAATAGAATTCTCTGGAGCCAGATAAGCACTCCCACAGTGGCTCTGAAGTACCATATAAATTCATTTCCACTGGTGCTTTGAGGACATGGAAAGAAAAGTGAGGTGGGAGAGGATCCAGAATGGGATTGCAAAGGTTATTGGGAAGTTAGTGAAGCCTGACTGATGTTGGTGCTAATGAAGGGTCTTTGTGTCCTTCGATGGGAATGAGATGTTCTCTAAAACCATTTTTTCCACTTTGAAATAATATTATCTGGAATGTAGTATAGAAAGTTAGCACCCACCCCTCTCCTAGAAGAATGAAATATTTTAGGAAATATTTAAAAGGGCAGAATATTATATTCCCCTAAAGGGAGAAATATGCTCTTGGAGACAGAAAGCAGCTCCCCCACCTTTCTTAATTGCCCTCAGCTGGTGTTAGCACTTAAGGAATAGAGCTTATTGAAAACTAGATAGCTCTATTCATAAGTAAATACCCTCACCCAAGATCTAAACCAGGATAAAGCCATTAAGCCACAACAGGAATTGCCCAACACCCTTTCAGAACACA
>JANHFL010000626.1:205665-225785 GCA_032468155.1 Oxyrhabdium leporinum
TCCATCATCATACATCACATTCCCCAATCAAAGCTTATACCCATCATCCCTCATCCATCTTGTCACTCCTCTTCCAGCTAACTAGGAAGGCCTTGATACATTTACCAAGAATGTTGTTTGGTCTAAATTATCTTCTAGCTACATGAGAAAGTAACACACACACACATCTTATTTCCCATACACTTTATTGTGGCAGCTTGCAGAGGCCTTCCAAAGCTGACATCGCTGACAACAGGATGAAAAAGAGCTTTTGGTGAGTCAAAAGCTGGTTTTGATGCGTTGGACAACCTTCTTCCTAACCAGTGTGCTGTTTTGTAGTCATGCAAGTGAAGGATCCAACGATCCCATTTCTGGAGATCAAGATTAACCAACCTGCCCATCTTGTGGCCTTCTTTGTTATCAATGACCTCAAGGCCATGCTGGACAATACATTCTACTCCTCCAAACGAAGGAGTATCCTGTGGGAGTACATGGGTTCTGATGCTATCCTGCTACAACCCAGGAAATGTATTGGTATGTGAAATGTGCAATGCAGCAAGAATCACAGATGTTTTCTATTTAACCTCTCCCCAGCGCTTCATATCAAGAACCACTCTGAGGATGCATTATTTTGAAGAAAGAAGCACATTCCAGGAAATGAATATCATAAACCCACAAACAATTTGCTCATTTGTGTCTGCTCATGCCATTCTGTCTGCAGAGTAGCATAGTAGCAGCACCTTCCCTTCGGAAGTTTTGCCCCTGGCTGGTTTTTATTGCATAGTTTTGCTAAGTCCTTAGTCATCCTGGAAGCTCCATTGTAAGCAACAAGGGTGAGGAAAAAAGGAGGCAGAATTAATTTGATAGTTTAGTGATGAAGGCAATAATTAAGACAGGATGTATTTGAGCTATAAGCAGATGAGAGAATATGGGATAACATAGAGAGGAAGAGGCTGTGTAGACAAACATTTGCCTTGTCACTGCAATTCAGTATGACTGATGGTCCTGACTGCTTGTGATTGGGGCATTTGCTCCTCTAGTTTTTACTTCTAATCTTCATGCAACCTTTTCTTGTCATTGTCCATTGTTCATTGATCATTTCATGTTTTAACACTCCACTCATCTTCCCCTGCTCTCATTTCAAGCCCCTTCTAGCATTTTCTCTAGAAGTGGCTTCTATAGTGGTCTTTAAGTTATGACCATAATTGACCCTGGCAATTAAAGTTATGTAGTGTCGGTCATAAAACACCACTGTTTTACCACAGTGACCAGACCTGATTTTACAACCTTTTTTTGTTAAGCGAACCTCTTGTTTGCTGTGTAGTAGTTTTTGCCAGAAACTGCAAGTAAATGCTGCTTTCTGGCAAAAGTCTCATAAATCACAGTCAAATTACCACAGGATACCACAAACAGCAGTAAAGGCAGGCTGGTTGCTGAGTACCCATAATGCAGTCACATGAGCACAGGTGGGCACTATTGTAGCTTAAAAACTGGGTCATAAATAGCATAGGAGGTCTGTTGTAATTTCAAATGGTTGTCAAATAGCTAGTCCTAAGCTAGTTGTAAATCCAGGGTTACCTGACTGGTGGCTCTCATATTTGTTCTCCTAAGGCTCAACATAAGAGAGTTAAGTGACTCAGTCATTAGGAATTTACCTGACCCAAACCACTTGGTGTATCTTTCCCACCTCTGTGGCCTCCACATACCTTCAGCTACCATTGGCTTTAAAATTTGACAATCCTGTTTGAGGCTGCTGGGAGTTATACTCTAGTCTAACAACATGTTCTGAAGTATTGCAGGACGTCCTGTTGAGTAAGAAGCAGTTGGTATACTATATGTAATCTAAAACTGAGGAATGAATCTTTACACCAAACTCAGAAGACTAAATTCCATTTTGCCTTACCTGCAAAAATGTGTGGGATTTCTAAATTATTTAATCTGTGAGTACATTCACATCACTAGTTCCTAACAAAAGTTTTTATCAGTTTTAAACACATTCAAGGCCAAGCCATATTTTTTTTTGCCAGTGCCTTGAAAGCTAACTGCATATTTCTGTTTCTGCATCATCTATTTGTCCGGGGTTTACTCAATACTTTGTATTCACACAACAGACTGAACTTAGTATCTAGAGGGTCTGGTTTGGACAACATGCAAGACTAAAATGTTAAACAAAAATCAGAGACAACATGATGTGTAATATTTCTATGTATTACATTTCTTGGTCTAATGTCCTTGGAAGGTAATTGATAGCTTTTCTATCTTGATTTTATTCTCACCTGGCTGGCAGATTAGACAAAGGGAAAGGGGGACTGACCCAGGTGTTATGGCAAATTTCATTTTCAAGTGAAAGATTGGAAGATAGACCCCTCCCACTCCCATAATACAATTTTGTGTTCATTGGGTAATACTTCAACCCTCTAAACCCCAGTAAATTGAACCTGTGAATAGAGAGCAGAGGATAATCCCCAGCTTTATATGTTATAGGGCAGGAGTATCCAGCTCGCGTCATCACATCATCACGTGACACATCGCAACTTTTTTCCCATCGCTAAACCATGGGTGGGCGTGGCCAGTGCATGACGCATTCGACCCGCGGGCCCAAGTTTGATACCCCTGTTACAGGCCAGTCAGCTGCAAAGAGAATCCTATGTGAATAGGATTCCAGGTTGTATGATACACACACTGACACTTTTCCTATATGTTTGAACCCCAGGAGATGGGTATGCTACTGCATGTTCGATTTATTAGCAAATTTATTAGCAAATACAAGGCCCACGTTTGGCTCCTGTTTCTACATCAAAATCCAAACTTGAGTTTGAAAATTCTAGGAGTTGTATTCCACCGTATTTGGAAAGGAAAAGAAAGCTCCATGGCACTGTCTGTAAGAAATTCTGTCTTTCCTGTTCTTCTTTCTGCTAGGATGCCATTAGATGGAGCCTGAGGCTGAAAGGACAGGATGGCTGCTGTGGAGATACTCCAGGGCCATGTTTCCAACATGGGCTCTTTTCACTGTCGCTCTTGGGGTGGTGGTGTTTTTTTTTTACCTGCAGGGCAGAACGCCAAGAATGCAAAGAATCTGATCTCATCCTAGGCTAAGGCAAACACCCAGTATAGCAATACCTTGTGCTGGGTCATACCATTTGCTTATGATGCAGGGGGGATGAGATTAGTGCACTGCTAGAAGTGGAATGGAGCCTAGTGGATTAAGCCACTTGGGCGTTTTTAATAGAAGGAATAGTTGAATTCACAAGGAAATTACATCCTCAATTTGAAAATTACAGGTTTGTATGGAGTAACTAGAGATATTTGAAAGACTTCTTCACAATCTTTCCATTGATTTTGGTTTGGGTATGGAAAAGATTTTGTGTGTGTGTGTGTGTGTTATTCTCTGCAAGGATCCTTCTTCCCAGTTGTATTGAAGTTACAAGATGTACAAGAAAGAACCGTTGCTCCGTTTTCCTACAAATGTACTAGGAAATGTTTTACTAGTTAAGTAGTTTATGATTACCTTTTACACATTTCCTAATACGCTTGTTCTGTACTGGAATTTGAAAGAGTATCAGTGGGCAGGGAGAGGTTAACAGATTCAAGGGGAAATATTCGTGTCCTTGGTCTCCTCAGAGTTCCACCAATTTCTGAAGGCCGCCTGAGATGAATCTACCTTCCCTTTTCCCTCCCCCTTCTACAAAACATCTTGTCCCAGAGCTACAAGGTCTTTTGCCTGCTGATCTGCATCAAAGGACTTGGTGGCTTTCTGCCTCTGCTATTTGATGCCTTTGGCTCTGAGGGTGGGCCTCTTAAGGAACCTTCTGTTAGTTTGAGAGCACTGCTTAATGTATGCACCACACCTCCAGCAGAAACAAGTGGTAGCATCCTAAAATGGTTGAATACATTATGCCATATAAGTAATGCGCAAAGCTAACGAACATCATCTTACAAGCCACGTCAATAAACAAGGAGAAGCTAGGCTGGAACTCTTGCTTGTTTTTCAGGATGTATTTTTTTAATGGCATCATTCAAAGAGGCATATTTATAACTTGATATTCATTCTTTGGCTTTAGAAGTCTGCCATTTCAATCAGTTGCATCCGTGACCTAGCCCAAGTTATGCAGAATAAACTGGCAGAATCCTGGATTATAACATTTTAGGCTGTCATAGAGATGCATATTAAAAACCCTAAAATCAGATCCATGCATATAACAAATTCTTAGAGCAGCCAAGCCTTCTCTGATAGATAGCTTAATTAGGTGCAAGAATATTAAGTACATTATTTAATCAACTTTTTCTGTAAATGCACCTTTGAATCAGTCTTGACTCTTGGCAGCTGCCTGGACTAATTTATGCAGTTTTCTTGGCAAGATTTTGGAGGTAGTTTGCTATTGTCTCCTTCCTAAGGCTGACAGAGTGACTGGCTCTAAGTCATCCAAACAAAGGCAGAACTCAGGGTCTCCTGGTCTCTAGCCTGATGCCTTCACCACTACTACAAACTGACTCTCCAATCAATCTATTAGCAACCTCAGTCAGTGAAGCAACTTTAAGGTAAAAGAAGATTTTGAAAAACGGGCTAAATGTAGCTAACAATAAGCAAATAAAAATCACCCATATTGAGGAAAAACAACAATAAAACAACATAGGCCAATGAAGTCACAAATTGCCCTGCTCCAGGGTTTGTTGAAAACAAGAGGTCTCCTGGATTTGCACAATTGGGACCATACAGATTTCAGCAGAAGCTAATTCAAAAGACAGGGTCACCAAGAAAATGTCTCTGGGCTTCCACAAGACGCATTGATTTGTTAATGGGACCTGGAGCATACAGACTCTGCCAAATCTTATTGGACAGCTGGAGAGGGGAGACTGCACCCAACCTTCAATGTGATATAATCAACCCACTCCTAAGAATATGCAACGAAAGCTCCTACCTCCAAGGTTCCATATTTCTTATTCATACATACATAGTCATATGATAGGAGATTCAGCCTGCTCCTCAAAACCATTGTTTTTGTTTTCTCTCCTTGTAGGAATTTTCAGATGCTTTAAAACAGGCATCTAAATACCCACACCCACCCGCACCCATCATCATAAAGCAATAAGTTGGAGAAGCAATTAAAATGATGAAAATAGCCCTCGGACAGCCCAAATAAGATTGCTTGTGAGTTAATTGCAGCACAGACACAAATCAAAAGCCTAGAAAAATAGACTTCTGCCTCTTGTTCAAAAGTAGCCACTAGGCATCTGTCTTTGAGCTAATGTCCCAGAGTTGGGGGACCCTGCTAAGCAGTCCTGAGCCCAGGCACCTTAAAGTTTTATCTTTGGTAAAACGGAGCATTTGGTTCAGAGTGTAGCATATGAACTTTGGCCTGGGCGTTTAAATGTGTCAATTCTTGTTGGAAACTCTTTTTAAGCTCATGGTTGCAACAATAGTCCTGAACGTAATAATATACTAGTATTTTTTAAAAATCTTACTCTGCCCTCACCCAATCTCTGTGTTGGATGCAGCTGGAGGGTACCAGGTTAGGAAATGTAGCTGAAACCACTGGGCGGGGCAGGGAGTTGTCTTGGTCTTTAAATATTGCAAAGTTTTACAACCTTGTGTTCCCAAATCCGGATTTGTGTGCCTGGGAACAAAGGTGATACCAAGTTTCTTCCCTAATATGCTAGCACTTAAGGAACCATCACACTTGTTGGCTTTAAACCTGTTATGCTTTTAGCAAATGGCACATTTGCATGTATTAATACAGAACAGCTTTGTTTTACTGCCCTGTAGAAGGATTTCAGAGTTTTTTTCTTATCCCTTTCCTGTTGCCTGTTAAAGGATGGGGGTGTTCCTTAATTTGCTTCCTAGGCTCCCAGACATTTTTTTTTAATGGTTGAAGTTCTAGACAGGGAAAGGAGTCAATGGCAAGGGGCGCTGTCTTACTCTGGAAGTAAGGAAGGAAGGAAGATTTCCACGCCAAAGGGCCTACAGGAGTAACTCCTGGCCTTTTGGGAACTCGGCCGGGTGCCTCTAGGCAGCTCGTGGCAAGGCAAGGGTTAAAAGGAGCGGCCCCTCCCCCCTCGCTTGTTGCTCTGGAGGTTGATTCGCCGCCGCCTCCTCCTCCGCAGTCACTTCGGTTTTGCCCAGCGCTACAGCTGGGCAGTTTCGAGGAAGCTGACCCCTTTCTCCCGTTACGGTCGGCGGCTCTCGGCTCAAGTGCGAGCGGCGGAGGTAAGTCGGAGCTTAAGCTGCCCAAGGTGTCTGGTCGGGGAGATCGCGATTTCCCTTGCAGGAGTTTGGCCAAAGTTGAGCCAAAGTGGTTTGGTGGGGCCGGCAAAAGCGCGGTCTGATCCAGTTCGGGGGGTTGGGGTGGGGGAATAAAGCGTCTTGGTTTGAAAGTTCCCGGAGTTTCCCTTTCCCGATGGCGGAAAGCTCCCGGGTGGAAGAATCGGTAGCTCCCCCTCATCGTTTCCTGGTGGAGGCGAGTCTGCGTGTCAGGGAGGCAGGTGGGTGGGAGAGGAAGCCGAGTCCCAACGCGCTCGGGAGGTTTCGATCCGAAGTCGCTCCCTCCTGTACCAGGAAGGCCAGTATTATTAAGTTGGCGCGCTTGCAAACTTTTGAGTGGGAGGGATGGGAGAAGCTGTTACTCCCCCCAAGGCTGTGGAAGCTGACGCAAAGTGCATAGAGATAGGCGGCTGGTGGCCCATTTCTGAAGCCTGCATGCCGCGTGAAGTCCCCCCCCCCTCCAACAATAGCCATCGCTTCTGTCTCAAGAAGTCACCGCATCACCTGACTTCTCTCTGAGGCTTGTGAATGACCAAACCTTAAAAGATCTTACGCATTTTGAGGCTGTCCTTGGACGGTGTTACAATCAGTCAGGAATCCTGTTTTAAACGCGGTACAACTAAGAACGGCTTAAGCCTTTCTCAGGGCTGGGGCGCGATGAAGGCAAGGTCACAGGAGCGCTGTAGAAATGTTTATGCCCCGGTTTGGGTGCAGCTGGGGGTGGCTGAGTTATAGTGGTGAAAGAGTCTCTAGTCAGGAAAATTGCATTTGATTTCCTTTAAAGATTGCTATCTAGAATTGGGGGGGGGGGGAGTCCATGCTTTGCTTTAATTATGGTTTGGCCCAATCTTAGGGAACATTGCAGGAAAATTGGGAAAAAGGGAATCTATATGCATTGACTTTGGTGAGATATGTGTACTACAATAAATGTTTCAACCCTTTTATGGTAAATATTTCATATATAGGTATTAATGTTCATTCGCTCTTGCTAAAGCCAACTAGAAGCAAGTGCCTGGTTGGTGTAGATGAATTGTATCTATTTTACATAAAGTCTGCTTCACCCAAGACATTAAACTATGAATCAGAGTCCCCATTTGAATTTAATCATGTTTACTGGCTTTAAGGAAAGCTTCCTCGGCTTTGGCCCCTTTAGCTCACCTGAAGTGTAATTATTCCTACCTAACATGGTTATTGTGAAGCAAAAGTAGCAACTTCAAATGTTGCTGTACTACAACTCCAGTCACTCTTGGCCATTGGTGTCCTAGAGTCCACTCCTGAAGTCACAGTTATGCTGAACATGCAGAAACATGGTTGGAATCACATCTCAAGCTAAATATAGTTAAGTAGTGGGTTGTATAAGCCATAATTACCTGTGTAATTGAACACATTAAGCAATGAAACCTTGTTTTGTCACAGGAGTTAGATTCATCCAATACACTGTCGAAATCAATGAAGTTCTAGTATGATGTAATGCAATCCACATGCTGGATATAAATACTGATGTGAGAAATGCATTATTTTGTGCATCTCTCCCTCCCTCTCTCCCCAAAGTTCCCTGAAAGGAGATTCAAGTCTTCCTATTTTAGCAGGAGGGAAACTGAAGACAAGAAAGAATTCATTCTTCCAGACAGAGAAGATAGACAGCTGGATTCACAATGCTTGTTTAACTCAGGAGCTGTGTACACAATACATGGAACCTACCACTCTGGGGTTACCCAACCCACTAAATCACATACTCCAAAAAAGACCAAACAAGCCACCAAATGAAATGTATCTGTCTATGCAGCCTTTCTATTTTTCATCTGAATTAAGTGGGTTGTGTGAACCCACCAACCAAATTAGTTGCTAAAAAGAAGCATAAAGCACAGATTTTATCAAATGCCACTGGGCTGGCAAAGTTCATGACAGACCTATCATCTGTCCTTTGTGCAGTATGAAAACCAGCATGAAGTAGCAGCAGGTGAAAGAAAAGTGGGCTGCAATTCCCCTTAGTCGTTACCTACATAGGGACATCTTTGGCTGGGTGTAATCTCTTGGGCTCCCCCACCTTTCAGGGCTGAGATGAAGATAAGTGCAGTGAGGAAAATTTTCTGAGCTCCTTGCAGGATAAGCAATGATGAGAGCAGCAAAAATCAAGAGGTGGCCAGGCTCCTGATGGGAAGGAAATGAAAATACCTTTGGAAATTTTAGTTCTGTAGCATTTGGTATAAGTCAAGGTCGAAAGAGTCCTTTTGAGCTAGTCAGAGAATTGGGATACCTACCGGTATGTTTGATCTACAGCCTTCAAGAGAATCAGTCCTAGGGAGCTTAATTTTGAGTGTAATACAGGTAGACCTTGACTTACAACCACAATTGAGCCAAAAATTCATGTTGTTAAGTGAGACATTTGTTAAGTGAGTTTTGCCCCATGTTACAACCTTTTTTGCCTCAGTTGTTAAGTGAATCACTAGTTGTTAAATTAGTAACACAGTTGCTAAGTGAATCGGGCTTCCCCATTGACTTTGCTTGTCAGAAGGTCGCAAAAGGGGTCACTTGACCCCAGGTTACTGCAGCCGTCATAAATATGGAACACTTGCCAAATGTCTGAATTTTGATCACGTGACCATGGGGATACTGCAAAGGTCATAACTGTGAAAAACAGTCACAAGTCACTGTTTTCAGTGCCGTTGTGACTTTGAATGGTCACTAAGTGAACTGTTGTAAATTGAGGACTACCTGTACTGGGGCTTAAGCCTGATTAGATCGCTCTTATCTTTCAATTTCCTTCTTCTGCATGTAATGTACAGAATCTGACTCTTGGGGCATAGGTGATGCTTCCATAACTGGATGCAATCTGCACAGCAACCACTGGATGGCAGTAAAAAATGTGCCATTTTTGTAAGTCAACAGAGGACTGTTTCACTTTTCTCATTCAGGGATGAACTGAAGTCTTTAAAAAAGGATCTGGGGTTAAAAATGAAGACCTGAGGGGAAACAGGAGTGTCTCTGAATTTTGTCTAGCGCTCTTGGAAATTAGTGGTTCCAGAAGCAAAGTGAAGGGAGTTTGAGGAAATTGCTATCTTGCTGACTCGAGGAGGATGTGTTCCTGCCTGCTCTGCTTGACTCTAGTCTGGGGATTAGGTGAACTTTTGCTGCTGGGCTGCCAGCCAAGATGACGTGACCAGGTGTTGCAAGGGTTTCCGGGGAAGGGCTCCACCTACTGAACTCTATACCAGCATTGTAGTCACCATGCCGGAAATTCTTTCACTCTGGCTGGGTCTCACCTCACACATTAAACTATAATGTCCTTTTGTTGCTGTTTAGGCTGCAGTTCGGTAAACTGGTTTCATGCAGTGTGCAGATACATAACTGTGGCTTAATGCAGGGCTTTTATTCGGATTCCGCATTGCTTATCTTCGTTGTCCTCCTCCCTGCTCTGTATGCAAAATGGGAAGAATAGCAGTAGCACTTAGACTTGTATATCGTTTCACAGTGCCTTTACAGCCCTCTCTAAGCGGTTTACAGAGTCCGCATATTTCCCCCAACAATCTGGGTTCTCATTTTACCGACCTTGGAGGGATGGAAGGCTGAGTCAACCTTGATCCGGTCAGGATTGAATTGCTGGCAGGGAGTGGTAACCCATGTCTGACTAAATTCCACATGCCTAGATCATACAAAATAAGCTGAATTCAGGCATCGCTTTAAGCCATAATATGGTTTACTTGATTTTGGATTAGGAGATCCAAACCTAGACAGTCATGGCTTATTTAGTAAGCCAAAGCAAAACAATGTGTAATGCAGAGCAATATATGAACTCAGCCATGAGATCTGATCTTTAAGCTCCATAGACCCAGATAGCTCCTGCTCATGGCTGGCAGATGTCTGTTTGATTTTTCTAGGTTTCACTATTACCATTTCTTTCTTTCTTTCTTAATAGAAATGGAGCAATATTTAATAGAGCAGCACTAACTTGTGTCCTGGCTCCCAATAATCGCCTTCCTTATCCACTCCCTGAGAACAATCAGTGGGAGGGGTAAGAAGGAAGGTGTTGACACTAAAGAGTCATGGAAAAGGAATTGGCTGTGCTAATCTTAAGTCAGTGGTAAAGGCTGCTTCCCCCTTCCCTTTTGGTCCCCATGTTTTGTGGAAGTAAGGTAGGACGATCCATTCACTCACCTGTAGAAATAGCAAATGTATGTTTACGCATGTCTGCAACATTATGGCTGCATGGATTTGTATTTGCTACATCTTGTTTTTAAGTGCTAGAGGATTTACAGGCAGCTTTCTCAAGCTTGGCACCACAAGCAGTTCTGAATTATAGCTCCCACACTCCATAGCAATTGTAGGTTGTGCTTGCAGTGGGTAGTGGAAGTTGTGGTGGAGCACACATGAGCAACATGGAGTGGAGAGTGCTGGAGCTTTAGTGGTGAGAGATAAGGGCAAAACCGTAGCCTGAAAGATGGTACATTCTACTTTTATTGGTTTCAGTATTTTCAAATAAGCAGCACAACAATAAAAGAATTATAGAAAGAAAAAGGAACACTGAAAAAGTTGATTGAATTTGAAAATGTTACAATGCATAATATTGAACATTGGTTAGGCTCAATTTATAACTTTCTTGTGAACTAGGACTCAGAACCCAAACATATCAATGACTGTACAATTAAATGCTACAGAATTAGAACACAATTGTAGATGTACAACAGTGAGAACTGTAATGGAAAAAGAACATTAAAGTTACTTTTCATATTATACACAGAACTGGTACAAAATGTTTTACTGCTGATAGATCATTCCAGTCTTAATTGCTAAAATGAGTTATTTCTTATCTGGAAAAGTGATGGAAATATAATGGTTGGATCATTTTTCCTTGTGTGGTGGCAATGCTGCAAAGCTCAGCCATACTGGAAAATTATTTAATATAAAATGGAACAAATCCTGAAAGTTGTAATCCCATTGAATTCCGAGATAGTTTTATTAAATTTCATTCAGCCCTATGTTTCTTCAAAATATTCTGAATTGGCATTGTATATGTTAATGTGTTCTGTATGCTTTTTATTAGTAAAGATGTTTGATTCCCCTCTTCGGAAGAATGGTTAGCCAAAGTTTGGGAACATGCCTCAATGTCTAAAATAACTTCATATTTAAAAAACTAAATCTGATCTGATGTAGAGTTCAATTCTATTTGAAAACCATTTCTAGACTACAGTCTGTATGTGGAATTGTGCCACATTCAGGATTAAGGTTTTCAAATTTATATTTTAACTTGACATATTATCTACAGATTGTCCTTGGTTTATGGCCATTCAATCAACGGCTGTTCAAAGTTATGATTGCGCTCAACAAATGGTACTTATGATGGATTCGCATAGGTCCAGCTATCACAGTGTTCCCACAGTTACAATATTGCAGCAAACTCTGGTCACGTGATTGTGATTTCCAGTGTGCACTACCATCATCCCGCAAGCAAGCAGGGAAGCCAGCAGGAAGTCAGAAGTTGTAATGATATGAGGTCCTTGTTTAACAACCCACACAGTCCTTATTTAACAATGGTAACTGGGACTGCCAGAATTGTCATTGCTAAGCAACACAGTCAGGTAACATCACACAACTTTGCTTAGTGACAGCAATTCCAGTTGTTGATCACATACAATTTCTCTCTCTCTCTTTCTATAGTGATTTGAATAGTGTTGACCTTTAGTTTAAAGTTTATTGGGACATGTTTTGATTGGAAAATGGATTTGAAATGGCTTATAATATTATGCGCTGTAATAATGTATTAGAATGTGGTGATTTCAGATTCGTTGGCTATCCCATATTTCACTGCTTATATTTGGTTCTTTTCTTGTACATCCTGCTCTTTATATTTTCATACATTTGTACTTACATTTGAATTATCTCTTACCCATAGTTTTTTTTAAAAACACAGTTTTAAAAAAAAAGATGACAGAGGCCAGTCTCTACTGGGCAGACACTTCCCAAGCAAGCCTACCTGATCTGGATGTTGTTCTTGGTGGCAACAGCTGTTCTTGGCCTCAGCTGCGACTCAAATTAATTATGTAACTTGGGTGGTTTCTTGGCCCTGCTCTTGCCCTCGACTCCCAGCTGGCTTGGCCAGGAACGGGTCTCACTGAAAAGCAGCTGCAGCCTTTGGCCCCAGCATAGAGATTGTATAAGGCAGGGACCAGCTGTCTCACTGCCCCCAGACTTCCCATCCAACTTGTTTGTCAGTTGAAGGAGGAGGAAAGCAGCAGGAGGCTTTCTTGCCTTTTTCTCCTGTTGGGGGCTGCCCTGGGCTGGGAAAAAGTGCAAATCCCAGTGGTTGTGCAAAAGTTCTCTTTAGGCTCAAAATTACCAGGGTTGTCTCCACCAAGAAAACTCATCAACATAACAATATCAAAGAATATAATACACGCAAATGTCTATTTGAATTGAGAGCACAGTGCCAGTAGGACTTGAGATTGGTGAATCTTGCGTTTGAGAGTATCCCTGGCTGAGGGGATTAAAAGATGGATAATGTGAAGTACAATGTCTGTGAGCTTTGGATGCTGGAGGGTTGGGGCAGGTAAGAGAGCGTGAGATCAGTGGACACCTTTTTTCCTTTGCTTCTAGCTTCCTCCGGCTTAAAAGTAAAAACCCGGTTTTGGTATGTTGGCATGTGAAGTAGGAAATCTCTCATGCTCTTCTCCTTGCCGGAAAAAGCATGAATGTTTTCACAATACCATATCTAAAAACAGCAACTCCTTGCTCCCTGCATATATAATTTCTGGGGTAACTCACATGTAGTCCTTGACTTATGACCAGAAGGGCCCCCAGAATTTCCGTTGCTAAGCAAAGTGGTTGTTAATTGAGTTTTAACCAATTTCATGGCCTCTTTTTTGCCGTGGTTGTTAAATAAATCACTGCGGTTATTAAACGAATCACAGGAAACGAATCCAGCTTCCTTGTCAGAGGCCAAGCAAAGGGAGGCTGCAAGTTGCGATCACATGACCTCCAGTGCCAGAATTTTGATATTATCAAAATGCTGTGACAGTTGTAAGTGTGAGGAGGACTGGTTGAGAGTAATTTGTTTCAGGACCATTGTACCTTTCAACGCTTGCCAAACGATCGATTGTAAATTGAGGATTACCTCTACGGTGCTTAACATTTGGGTGATTTCAAACATTTTGTAGAGTCCCATCGTGCTTGTTTTTGCGTGTGGGACTGTTGGGAACAGTAGTCAGTATCTCTGGAAGGAGGCAAATTGAAAAAGATGGACACAATTGCATTCCTCCCTCCCTCTACAATTATAGGCATAACATAAGTGCCAATTAAAGCTAGTTAAAATGCTGCCTACAGTGCAGTCTTTCTCGTAATAGACATTCTCCAGATGCCTTAGGCCTACAACTCCCAGAATTCCTAGTTTGGGTAAAGCTTCCACCGAATCTTCTCCTGGGTGCAGTTGCTGCGCAGACCACAAAGGTTGGCTGTCAATAGTTGTGTCCTTCTCCAAGCTTTGAGTGCAGGAGTTTGGAGTGACCTGGTGCAAGTAGTTGTTGCTGAGGGACATGTTACCCCCAAATTAGAATGATATGATTCCAGCGTTGACTTGGAATCAGCCTTGGAAAATTAAATAGGCCCCGAGGTAGGAGAACATAGATTTGGTGTTGCAGTTTTCCACCCTTCACTCACCAGTCAATGCTCCTGGGTCAGACAGTAGAAACTGCAAGTCATCTTCGGCTAGCAATTCTTCCCTAGCGTCAGTTCTCCGTGCTGGCTATGGGAGGTAAAGTCCAACATGTCTGGATGATATCAAGTACTCTTAAAAAAACCTCTCCAAAGAAGCAGGCATCTTCCATGGCGTTGTTGTTGTTTTTATTTGTGAATAAATTGATCTCTGCAACTTCTTCCTTCCTCAAGAGTGAGCTCTTGTGAGCACAAAATAGCACTCCAGTCCCTGCCTGTCTGCGGGTGGTTATGTATGCCACGGTCAGAGTCTGGCAGATATTTATTTATTTATTGGCAATATCCTGCCCTCTGCTGATGACTCACCTTGCCTGGGCCAGCAGAAGCATGTCCCCTTTATATTCCTCCTTTCTCTCCCTTTGACAGTAACCGTCTACCGTCCTCCATCTAGGAATTCCTGATGGGTCTCGGAGCCAAGTGATTTCCCTTGGAGGCCAAAGGCAAGGTGAACTTCCCCAGAAGACATGGAAGTGAAGGGGCAGCTGATAAACTCATCTAGCTACAGCTCTTCAGGTAACTCCCTTCCCTCCACCACCTGTTCAGCATCGTTTTGTGACCATACAGTGAATCTCAAGCCTCATCCCTTGTTCTCTGCTCTGCCTTTGCTTCTGCAGAAGCTTTGCAGCGAGAGCACTGTCCTCGAATTCGGCTAGAGCGGGTCCAAGAACTCCTGGAAAAACAGAAGTCTCTCCAGCAGGTGCTCAGCCTGCGCCTCAAGGAGCTGCGACGAGTTTGCCTGCAGGAAGCGGTGCGTAACCATGACAGGATAAGACGTCAATGGGAGGGACTGAGGCCGTGGACCTACTGCTTTGAGAAGCTAGACTTTCCCAACCTGGGGTTTATCATGTTTGTTAGACCATCGTTCCCACCACTGTCACTGAGCGCTGGCCAAGCAGGCTTTGTAGTCCAGGACATCTGAAAAGCACTAAGTGGGGTTAGGCGGAGATGTGCATCCAACTCTGAATTTAAAAGTTTTCTGGTTCTGTCTCAGGGTTCAAAGTCTTTGAGAGCTTTAGTTTTAATCAGGTAAGGCTGAGAGCAAATGCTCACAAAAAGAAACAGGGAACGGCCATCTGAAAGTCTTAAGCTATTGAGGGCTTGGAAGTCACCCTTTTGCAGAAACACAAGAAAGGAAAACGTTGGCTTGAGTTTCTTCAAGATGTAAGAACATGAGATGCCACCTCAGAAAGGTGTAAGGCCAGCCTCTGTGGCCTTTTCCCACTTTCTGCTCTCCAAATAGTTTGGAATACAATAGCCCACCTAGTGCTTTCCAGATATCATGGACTACAAAGCCTGTTTGGCCAGTGCTCATCCTCACTGGCTAGGTTGGCTGGATGTTAAGCATGGATCAGCATGTCTTAAAGCCATTGGGGTCGGGAAGGCAAATGTGTATGAGCCATTGATTTCCTAATGGGCCCAAAATGACTTCTCAGGCCATTGAGTTTTGTTAGCTGCAAAGTTGATGAGTTTCGTATAAACGGTATGAAGTTTGGGCAAAATCTAATATCAAGTTCCAATGAGTTCCCTTGTTTCACTTCTGGATCTCATGCCTATTTTATGTTGGTTGCTTCTCCTCTCAATGTCAGGAACTGACAGGAAAATTACCCCCGGAATATCCTCTGGAACCTGGAGAAAGGCTGTGGCCAGTGCGGAGGAGAACAATAGTGGCATCCCGAATTGTCCCTGCCTTGAAGAATGAGGTGAGCGATCAGTCTTACACATAGGAGAATGAGGGAGCCCATGCTGTTGCACTTTGGACTTTGGGGATGGTCCCGATGCCACATCCCTATCATTTATTTATTTGCATATAAGGTTGACTCAGCCTTCCATCCTTCCGAGGTGGGTAGAATGAGGACCCAGATTGTTGGGGGCAATATGCTGACTCTGTAAACCACTTAGAGAGGGCTATAAAGCACTGTGAAGCAGTATATAAGTCTATAAGCGCTAGTGCTATTGCTATATCAAATTTGGGGACTGACCATCTCACTCTGGGTGGTGTTCAGTTAAAACCCCAAAACATAAACGTATAAATATGTGTTGTTATAATATATTATGTGTTAGCATAACGTACTATTATATGTTAATAGTTTATATGTTAACATAATATGTGTTATTGTAAAATCTTATACATATTACATTACATGTATGCTATGTATAACCATAGAAATGTTATACTTTAGGAAAACCCTTCGCTGGAGGAGCTGAGCCAGGAGCTGGCCTTGCAGCAACAAGTGGCTGAGGCTGCCCGGCGGCTAGCGGTTGCCCCTGACTTAACAGTTGATCAGCGCTGGCGCCGGCGGCAGGTCCAGGCAGATGCCGCCCAGCGCCTGCGGGAGCTGGAGGTGCAGGTAGCAGAATGCCGGTTGCGGCTGAACAAAGGGCCCCTCCAGAGGGCCGCCCCTGGTGAGTTATGCCAATTGCTTAGCCCAGGGGTGTCACACTCAATTTCATTGAGGGCCGCATCAGGGTTGTGTTTGATCTCGGAGGGCCGGGGCATGGGTGGGAGGTGGCCAGGGTGGGCGTAGCCAGGGTGGGCGTGACATGGGACCGCACCTCCACACACATGGTTTTATACACTTATAAAAATAGAGAGGCATACATTTCTGTGATTTTGTTTTTTTAATACATCTACTTGATCACCCTATGAGAGAGAGAGACCAGATCAAGAAACTGACTCCATAGGAAGACTGGAACTATAAATTATTGACGTAGGTTATAGTAGCAGAATCCTGCAAGCCTGAAAAGTAAAATGTTACCTTTCCTCCCTTTTATAACCTTCTGAGTCAAGGTTGGCCTCCTGCAGCATAAGGCGGAGGCCCTGTTTTGGGCCTGGATGGCCTCCTGCAGCACTCTGACAGTCAAAACCCCATTTTTGCTAGCAGAGGCACCGTGGGCCAGTCCTTTGCTATTTCCAGGCCAGCCCCACGGGCCAGATCTAAGCACCCTGCAGGCCAGATCCTGCCCGTGGGTTAGCCGATTTCTCAGCTGCTTCGTTGGCCACAGAAATGCTAGGCAACATGCTAGTGTAATAGACATAGTTTAAAAACACAAGCAGAGAGGAAAAAGAAATCAGGGTGATAACAAACTACAAGAACCCGCCCTCCCCCCAAAAAAAACATTGGTTAGTATCAAAAGCAGGCTCCTATCCGTCCTGCTGAAAGAAACAGGTCTTGTGGCTTTTTCTAAAGCGCAGCAGGGTTGGGGCTGAAAGGACTTGATGGGGATCAGAGGCAGCCCCCAAGAAGGCCTGTCTCTCAGACCACATAAGATGGCACTGTTTTAACTGTGGGACCTTTTCATCCCTTCTTTGGTTCCTCATTTCTAATTCTCCAAAAACCCCAAATATTCTTATCCTTCCTCTAGATACTTCATTAGAAAGGCTGGCCGTTATTTAGCTCAATAGGTACAGGTCATGACAGCAGTGATGGAGCTAGAGGAAGGTGGGACTGTTCCCCTGCTCCATGTTGGAATTCCTTCAGATTGACAGCCAGCGTAGGGTATTGTTCCAAAACGTTTAGGAATATTTTTTTGGAGGACTTCGAAGAGAAACACATTATTTTAGTGGTGAAGGTGTTGAATAGGAGTATGGAGACCTGGTATTTAGTTCCTCCTTAGGCCCAGAATTTCACTGGGTGATATTAAGCCATTTGCTCTCAAATCGATTAAAAAAACCCCTAACACTTTCAACAAATTGAAAGTCTTTTAAAAATCTAGAGAGCACACAGAGAACAATTTGGAGGGGCATTGAGTGTCCTTTGGAAGCACCACAGTGTTATATTCTCTTCTTTTTTAAAATACAAAGATACTTGCCTAAGCAGGGATGATTCCTCTTGTGTTGGAAAAGGTGTCATCAGCAGCAACAGCATATGTGAATCACGTTGAATGAGTGGCACAGGACCCACCACCCTTTAGCTGATATATTACATCAATGGGTCTCAACTTTGACAACTTTAAGATGTGTGGACTTCACCTTCCTGAATTCCCCAGCCAGATGGGGGAGTGAAGTCCACACATCTTAAAAGTTGCCAAAGTTGAGAAGCACTATTTTACCTTCCCACTTTCTCATCCATTTCTTTTTTGTTCTCTCTTTTTAAGAAGAGGCATTTCACTCGGAGAGCAGCTCCCTCTCTGAATCAGCCAGCCATGAAAATGGTAAGCATGGCCTAGTTCTCATTCTGAGGTCAAAGAAGAGTGTTTGATGGTCTGAGATAAGCAGATACAAACAACAATTCTCACAAATAAAATGGTCTGAAGAATCAAAATTTCTTAGACATTCTTGTCATCTAATTCTTGAGGGGATACTGAATGACGAGACAAAGATGCTCTGTAGAGGTGCAGAAAATGACTCTTTACCAATCAATGGACTGCTACAAAACCACATGGTTTGTCCATGTGTGTATGGGGTTGTCTCATTTAATGCATGTTTTGAGAGAATATAAGGCTAGTATTTTGCCTTATAGTTATGTTTCCACCTGGAGGGGAGAATTTGGAGAGAGTTACTCATGCCTTAGCACTCTTAGGATGGATTACTGCAATGTGTTGTATATGGGGCTTTCTTTGAAGACTACCTAGATGCTACTATTAGTACAAAATGCAGCAACCCTCCTGCTCACAGCTGAGAAGTACTGTAATCATATACAGTAGCATTATTGCAGGCACAGTGTTGCCAATGGTCTTCTGAATATAGTTCAAGGGACTGGTTTTAAATGTTAAAAGTCTGATTTTGGGTGTTAAAACATGAAATTGTGAGCGGCAGGAGACAATATTTTTGAGCCTTTACTTGACTCCCTGGAGATCAGGAGGGTTCTGTTAAAAGAGAAGTGTGAAAATAGTTATTTCATAGAGGTTTTAATCTATAATGTTTCTGGAATTTTGGATGCAAAGGAAGGATTGTTTTTTCTGGTGTTAATTGTTTTATCTGAATATTGTTTTATATGCAAATTGTGTAGACTGTTAGGGCAGAGGTGTGAGGTCAGTGGGGTATACATTTCGTAATAAGTATTCAAAACAGAATTTGGGAGTTACGGTAATTTAATCAACATTTGGAGCCAGGATTCTTGAGTTTCATGATGGCTTACGCATTGAAGACAAGAATTATCCAACATTGTCTTCAAAGCACAGGATATAAAAGACCCTGAGTTTTTAGAAGAACAAAAATAGTTTAGAAACTCATGTATGTAACTTGGACACCATAGCTTCTTGCTGTACTACTGTACAATGCTAAATTGATAATTTTAATTAGCACCCTAGGAGTTTCTCCCATAATTTAGTTTTGTAGATGTATGTTTTATAGACATGTTTATGTCTGGGAGCAGTTTCACCAGGTGATAGTTGCTTGTTTAGAAAAAGATCTTGAAGTTTTGAGACGATTGGGTTTTTTTTATTGTGGGGGTAGTTCTATTTTGGCCCGGCATATGCAAATGCTTCTATCCTACCTAATGTCTTCTGTCCTCAGATGACCCTCGCAGCTTCCATCCCTCCAAGGTCTCCAACCATCAGGGAGCTTTCCCAGACAGATCCTCACCTCCCAAGGCCCGAGATCACCTACGTGCCATTTCCAGCAGTCCTGACCGCCGACCAGCCTGGCGAATTTTGCAGCCGGATTTGTATAGTGAGGCCAAAGACCGCAGGAATTCTGTTGCCAGCCCAACCAGGTTAGACCAAGATGCCAGACGGCTGGTCTGAGCAAATAGGGAAAAGCAAACAGGACTGATCTGTCAGCATTGATAAGAGTTTTGTGTGGGCTTAGAAGCCTGATTTTACATATACAACAAAAATGAGCTGAAGGAACTGTGGGATGTAATGATTTTAATATTCTGTTTATAAAATAATTCCTGCCCAGCTTTGCAGCTAGTGGAGAAAAGAAGTGAAATAGACTAGATTCTGACTGCCTGTGGTCTATTTTGATAGGATAAGGGGGTTTTTTTTCGTGTGTTTTTTTTTAACCATACAGAAGAATTCAGAAACCCGCTACGTGGAAGGTTCGTTAAAATAACACCGTCCTGAGAGTTTCTGGCTTGTTCAATTGACTGTAAGCTGGGCCCGTTGTGTCTAGATTAGGAGTGTCCAACCTTGGGCACTTTAAGCCTTGCGGACTTCAACTCCCAGAATTCCCCAGCCAGGCTGGCTGGGGAATTCTGGGAGTTGAAGTCCTCAAGGCTTAAAGTAGCCAAGGTTG
>JANHFL010000626.1:238160-258516 GCA_032468155.1 Oxyrhabdium leporinum
TCTGCTAGGGTAAAGACAAAACAGACATTCTCTGAGTATGAAGCCAGAGATAAGAAGGCTGGGACAAAGAAGGGAAGGACTTTCTCATAGTACAGCTGGAAGGTTGCCAGCCTGCTAATGAGTGATAGATAAGCAGCTCCAGAGGAGACTAGAATTATTGTGGTACGGCTAGTGATACCAGCCTGCACGTATAATTCCTACAAGGCCAGGCATGCCTCGCCAGCAGCAGGACGAAGATGGTGAAGGTAAGCTGTGACAGCAGAGCACAGGGTGGGAATGGCCACTGCCGCTGGGACTGGAGCACCTGGGGCCTCCTGGGGTGTGGCAGGCAGCCCCAAGAGCCACACAGTTCAGGGGCTGTTTGCCAACCCGTAAGGGAGGGTGCAAGGGAGGCAAAAGGCAGAGATGGGGAGATAGACAGGTGGGGTGGATTTAGAAGCAGTCCCTTGCCAAGGCTTGGAGGGACGAAGCCCAGAATGGCTTGGGTCCTTATGATTGGTGGACTTCACATAATAACAGCAATGGGAGGTGCTGCCATCACTAAGCATACAGTCATATGACATTGTGCTTTACATCCACCTCGCTTAGCGACAGAAACTCCATTCCCAATTATGGCCCTGCATTGAGAACTACCCGCACCTCAAGGGTGTCACTACCACACAATCTCTTCATCCCCACCCCACCATGAAGTGGCAGGTGGAAGACCATTGTTATTTCAAGCGGCTTAGTGACATATTTTGATTTCTTTTTCACATTAAGAAAAGTCTAGAAGTTTAGAGCCTGTTCTCTGCTTGGTTTTCTTTCTCTTTTTCGCTGAGTAAAGGAAGGGAAGAAAACTCCATGTAGCTTCAAAGCTGTTCTTGCTGTGAAAGTCTCATTTGATTCCCATCCCAGAGTCACATGTCACCCAGTCAAGGACAGATCTTGCAGTCTCCGGACCAGAACAGGGCCTTGAAGTCATGGTGAAGAGCTTTTGATAAAAACCTCAGGGTTGCTGTTGTTTGCCCGGAGCTTCTGCATGGAACTTTTCTGTGGAAATTGGCCAGTCTTGGTGCACCTCTGTTATTAAGGGGCTCCTAGGAGCTTATAAGAGATTTGAATATTATCCTGCTTGGTATGTACGCTTTTTATGTTATGTTTTTTAATCTGTTTGCTTTAGCTAATAATAAAGTCTTAAATCCCTTTATTTACTGGGGTACATTGGTTCCAAAAGAACCAATTGCCTGGGCATCTGATCACTGCCCTGACACTTGGTAAAACACTACGAACTAGAATCGTCCACTAAAGAGCAAAAATACCATAAAATGCCTCCAATCCACTGCTGATGATGATCCAAAAGACCTCAAAGTCCGCTGAGAAAAGGGCCATGGCAGATACGCCAGACCTATACAGGGGACAGTGACCAAAGCTGTTTCAGTCACATGACTGGGCCTAAACTTTGACTGATAAGAGCCCACACATTTCCATTTTTGAAGAGCTACGAAAACAGTTTTTCAGAGCGGCATTTGCAGACGCTTGAAGGTTCTTCTGCCTGAGGACATCTGAGGATTATCTTCCTATTACAGTTATGCTAGTATAGACTTTCTCGCATTGCAGTTTTAAATTTGAGTACCAAAACCTAGGACGAAGCTCCAATTTGCCATCTTCCAGATTACAGCTTCGGCTTCCCATTTGTTGGCTATGCCGATTCCATCGCCCGCAGTTGCCCCACCTCACCCCAGGATCATTAAAGGCACAGAAAACTCTTTTGCATTGGCCCATCAAATTGGTGTTTAAAATTGCAGGAGCAATTTAAAAAAAAAAAGTGGCAATTTTTCCACTTACATCACTTTTTCCCTTCCTGAGATTGTTGTTAGCTTCCGTATCCCGCCTTCGGAAGATGAAATGTCTTCTCCTAAGGAGCTTGGATTTCAATACAGGTAGTCCTCAATTTATGACCACAATTAAGCCCAAAATTTCTGTTGCTGAGCTAAACATTTTTTAAGTGAACTATTGTCCCATGTTACGACCTTTCTTCCCAATGTTGTTAAGTGAATCGCTGCAGTTGTTAAATCAGTAACACTGTTGTTAAGTGAATCTAGCTTCCCCATTGACTGTACTTAGAAGAAGGTCGCAAATGTTGATCGCATGATCGCGGGACACTGCAACCATCCTAAATATGAGTCAGGTACCAAGCGTCCAAATTTTGACCACGGGACCATGGGGATGTTGAAATAAGTGTGCAAAAGGTTCCCAAGTCCCTTTTTTCAGTACCTTTGTAACTATGAATGGTCACTAAATGAACTGTTGTAAGTCGAGGACTACTTGTAATAGTACGGGTGGGCAAACCACCCTCCCCCCCACATCTTAGTTCAGCCCTTCGCCTCCACCAACCAACCCTGCCTATTGTTCGACATCCGAGTCTCCCCTGCACGATCATCGCCTCCCTCGCCGGACTTTGCACAATTCCTCCGGGCCCTATTCTGCCCGCCGCCGTGGCACTCACCCGCCCAGCAGCAGCCCCGCGGCCAGCAGCAGCAGATAATTGCTCTGGTAGTACAGGAGGTTGTTAATCACGCGATTGTGCCAGCGCTGCAGGTCCCGCACGTCTGGGGCAGCCAAGCGAGTGGAGCCCAGAAGAAAATCATCCAGCGCCCGAATTGGAGGCAGCCGCACCTCGGACATCTTCGCTCGCTCGCTCGGGGCGGGAGGAACTACCATCCCCACAATGCATTGCGGCGGTAGACCGGCCAGCAGGAAGACATGGCAACAGGAATGCCGCGGAGGAAGTGGAGCAGGGCGTCGCCTTTAGCGGCCGCCGGTGGAGTCGCTTTTATTTTCCTTGGTTTCTGTAATCTCGGGACTTTAATTGCCTCAAGGCGGTAAGAAAGATACGGCTCCTCCAAGGAAACTTTGGGGACTTCTACAGAGACCCGCAGGCAACTATAGAAGCTACTTTACTGATACAATAAGTTCAGCTGCCTGAAAACTCCGGCGTGGCTTTTGAAAAGAATTAGGATGGTCAAATAAATGAAAGAAAATGAGATCCCTTTTGTTGTTTCTTCTGCTGTATACCGGTAATCTTAAAGATTAAATGGATTGAGAGATCAATGACTCCAACACCTTGCCAAAGGCAAAATCCTTTATTACAGCATCTCCCAGAGATGGCCATCTGGCTTCTATTTCAGTGCCTCCAGTAAAATGAAGTCCACCACAGTTCCACTATTGGGTACCTTTAGGATTTTTCTGATTTTAAACCTTGATACGTGAACGTGTTTTTTGTCCTGTGTTTGGAGTAAGTGTAAAAATCTTGCCTTTTCTACATGGCAACTCTTCAGAAACGGAGGCAACCATGGCATCTCTCCATTGCCTTCTCTTCTCCAGCTAAGTGCCCCCAGGGTGTTTTTCCTTACAGGCCCCTTATTATCTTGGTCATGCTCCTCTGGAAATGCTTCAGCTAGTCAATCTTCTTTCTAAAATGCAATGTCTGGAACTGGATATAACATTCTAGTGTGTCCTGAGCAATGCACAATAGAAAAGAAGGTGGCTTATTTCTCTTGATCCTGATAGTGTTCTTCAGTTGATGAAGCTTAGGGCTGGTTTTGCTTTTTTTATTTTTAGCTGCACCACATCTATCTCTGGCTCAACTCATGATCCACAAAGATCACCCAAATCCTTTTTTGCCTATGATGCTACCCAGTATGGTCCTCCATCTTCTACCTCTGATTTTTTTTCACCTTACTGCTTTCCACCCAATGTTCTAACTTTTGGAGATTCTCCTGAATCTTGATACCATCTGGTAAGGTTTTAGTTCTTGTGTGATCAACAAACCTAGGAGAAGGGGACAGTCATAGGAAATACACAATAAATAAATGGCAGGGGTTGGAAGGTTGTGTTTTTGCTTTTTATCTTTGCAGTCCCATTCGTGTCTGGTCTTTCTCTTTCAATTACAAATGGAAACATCATTCCATTTGTAAATTGCTCACATTTAGCTTACTATGTATATTGGAACCTGATCATGTCAGTAATCACTCTCAGCTCCCATTATTGTTCACAGAAGTTCTTGGGGTTTTTTTTATGACGATTCTCCTACATGTATGACATCAAACCACAGGGCAGTTTTAATGTAATACGATGTGCAAATGCATCCAAAGTTGAACGTCCCTTACGTGCTAAGAAAATAGTCAGCAAATTTTTCAGACAGTGAACAATGCTGTAAGATTTCTACCAATGTGACAGAACTGAATTTAATAAATATACAAATAAAATGCTAGAAGTTTTGAAAAAAATAAAAAAAAATAAAAAGTCCAAAATCTCACCAAATCTTATTGCTTCTTAATCTTATAAAAATTCTTGTAAAACAATAGAGCGCTTGGGAGATGTGACTTCAAAAAATTCTGGCCAGTGTTTATTAATTAGAATGGTAGGGGGAGGCATTCACAATGGTAGTTATGAGTACTATATTGTATTTATATAACTAATACAATAATATTGTTATAGAGATCAAAAAAGGCAGCACTGAAAAAGATTACTAGAAAGGGGAAATGATTTAAAGCCACACAATTCATATGATATATGGATGTTATCAGTTTAAATTAGAAAAAGAGCAAAAGTACCTGTGTGATTGATTTTCTGCTCTTAAAACTACTTGCTCTTCTAGAAGTAATAAGGCAGGCATCTAGTCCACTCTAGCTTTTTTCCTCTAGGAAAAAGGATGGGTTGCTATGTGGCCTTCTCCAATGAAGGATTACATAAAGAATGATATTTTCCACATACATATAGACAACGAATAAGATTTCACATCAGAATTTCAGTTCTTCAGAATGTCCTTCATCCTTTATTGATCACAATGTCAATTAAATAATAAAAACATCTGTTCTTGATTCTTAATGTTAACTATGCCTTTTTCCTCCTCCCCAAATGCCCATCATTCTTGAGCACATCCAGATACGTACCTCCTAAGGTCGCAGGGTATAGGAAGTACAGTGACCTGACAGGTTCTTGCTCCCCAAACTCAGTTGCCTCTATTTCTCAGTCCCAAATGAATATGGCAGCTGAGCTAAAGCAGCAGTAAGAACAGACTTCTGGAAAGGTGGCATCAAGAAAGAAAAAATGTAGCTGTTCTCCAGAAGTCACTCCATCCTTAGAGCAAGATGCTTTCAGCCTTTCCCATCTCAGCACTCTGAAAACCTTTGCATTATATCTAGTGATGGTCTTCTGCCAGCAGAATTCCCATTCCCTGCAGCTTCCCCCCACACCTCCAAATTTGTTATGGGATATTAAGGAACCTTCTGGAACATATGGGGGCAAAGGTGGAGAGGAAAGGAAACTCCCATTGTTGCTTGTGTAACACTGGATTTCAATGCTTCAGTCTCACATGCTTTTGCCTGAACAACGGGAATAAAGCTACACTCAAAAGTCATCATCGTCACATATATCCAAGTAGACATCAAAGGCCTCACGGTTGCAATTTCCATCAGGAGTGAAGACATACTTATGGAAAGTACCATCCACACAGATAGCTGTAAGAGTAGGAAAACAGAACTGAATGTGGGCGAGAGATCAAGAATGGGATTCAGGAGAACTCAATGCATGAAGAGATCACATGGCAGAGAATCTACAATGATCATCATCATCATCTTTTAACGACCCCATAATCCCTTGCGAGGTGGAGTCTGGCAACCAAATGGAGCTAGCAGAGTGATTAATGGCCGGATGCCCTTCTTGCTACCAATGCGGAGTTTTGTTCAGCAGATATATTCTCATTGTGCCCAGAGAAAAAAATACCTGCCTCTACCTAGGATCGAACTCACAGCCTCCTAATTGTGAGGTGAGAGCTCCTCCTCTAGGCCACTGCACCACTCCAGTAATAAATTTGAGGAAACCAAAACAGGAGAGGGAGGGATGGAGGGGGTCCTTAACCAAAATACTCAATGCAGGATTGCCCTTGGGTCATGGTTGTATGTGATACACTTCAAGAGGCCCAACCCATCTACTGCCTCTCATCAATGCCACTCACCAATGACTGAATTGACGTTCTTGGAGGTGTTCCTCCCAAAAGCGCAAATGCAGGCAGACTCCGCTGGCACAGTGAAACTGGCCAAGCTCCATTGAGAATCCACATACTGACCTATCATGGGCCCAACCTTTCCCACACGGGCCAATCTGCGAGAGAGCAGGAGAAAGAATGGGATTAAGGTCCTGCAATGACCATCTTTCATACCCATTTATAGCACCATCCTCCCTCCCCCCCTACTTACGCTGAGCGGCGGTTTAATCGGGTGTCTTTCAAGGCAAAGATATGGACAGTCCCTTTGTCACTGGACGCACAGAGAAATGAAGAGTCGTGGCTGAAGTTAATGCTGTGGGGAAGAAAGGAATTTCATCTGACAATTCAAGGCTTCTTCCTATGATTATGTCTGTATAATAGCAAATATCTTCTTTGCAGTAATCTGTATATTACTCCTGAAGAGGAGCCTGGTAAAATATCCCTTCACTGAGCCACCTCTTTCCAGAAATATTGGGAATGCAACTCCCATAATTCCTAGCCTTCCTGGCTAGGGAATAGGAGTTATGGACATCATTATGGTGATGCCCCACCACAATCAATTAAAACCTTGGTGGTTTACATAGTAGAAAACAAAACATCCACAAAGCAACTATGTAACAGTGAAATAAGAACAAAATAGCAAAACAAAGTATAGTTTCCAAACAGGTCAAAATGGTCTTGTGAAGAGCTCTGTCTTCAACATCTTCCTGAATGTCCTTGCAGCCCCAATTCTGTTTGAGCTAGATTGATCTGTATTAGGAGTTTAGCAGTTCCTAAAACTGTTAGATTATTACACATCCATACCACTGGGGCCTCTGAAAGCACAACCAAACCCTGGATACGATCATCTCACTGACACCCAGAACCTCCAAGTAAAGGTCTATTGGAATGGGCCAAGAGGCTGCCAATTTTACTAGCATCGGAGATGAAACCTCTGAGAAACACATTAACAAGGAATGGAAGTGGCACCTCTTCATAGGGTTGTTAAACTTGGACCAAGCCCCTTGGATGTTGCCATGCTATGCAATGTTTCACTTGCTTAGCTTGCTTCACTTGTTATATTATAGCAGGGCAGGTCCCCTTACTTGCCTGCAAACTACTGGAGATGTACTGCTTTTTAGCTAGCAGAACAAACCATTCTCTCTAACAAAGACCTTGCGACTTGCAAGATGTGCACTTCCAGTAATAGTGCATTGATTGATGGATGGACTTGATCTGCATAGGCCTTCCACTTGACAAATCACTCCCTGGGGTAAACAACAATCTTACAACAATGATAAAAACAGCAAACTTGTCTGGTGCAGCACAGATATCTGCATCAATTACCCTCTGAAAATTGGCTCACATAACTTCCTGGTCAGTACTCAGGCAAAAGACAAATGTTGAAACTTAAGAAGCAGGAAAGGTTTGTAACTTGAGCTGGAAGCCTTTTGTTTATTTTTCCATGCACCATCCAGAATAGCAATCTCTTTAATAACATGGCTTGATCTGATCTCACCTTCTCAATTCAAAACTACCTTCAAAAGTTAATAATATTCATCCTAATTCCCTGATGCCATTATTTGCCTCCGCTGCAATCCCCTCGTGAGGTATTGGCCTCAGTCAGAAGTCTCACCATAGTACTTCATGATACAGGGCTTGGCATTTCCCAGGAAGTGGCATTAACAAGACTATCAGTTTCTCACCCCAAAGCCTGTAAATTATTCAGCAATGCAGCTCATTCCCCTGTCTAGCCTTTCATTTGTCTCCAGCAGTTGTGATTAACAGAATATTATTTATTTCTTCACAGCAGGCTAACTAATTTCTGCCAATGTTTTTTTTTATGTAGCAAATTTACAGCCTCTGCCACTGCCCCCAAAAAACATGCCGCTGAACACTTCCAAGCCTCACCACTGTCAGCTCCAGCACTTCCACTATCAGCAGAACAGCTGACCAGTACTCCAGGTATTCTTAGAGTACTGCAAGTAATCCTTGCAACCCACAAGGATTTTTAATTTATGCGTGTGGCCCTTTTGATAACTTTTGCAGACCTGCTCTCTAGGCTGGATTAACTTATCCATCTGACCCTCTTGTTTTGCAGGCCTCCCCTCTGGGGTGGATGGGTGGTGACTGAAGCAAGAGCTCAATGGAGGAATGGAATCTGAGATTCAAAGCAGCCTTCCTAAGTAGCCTGGCCCAGGTAAAGGCAAAGCTGAGCACATTTTGCAAGGGAGGACCCGTGTGAAGTGGGGACAGAGGGAGTTCTCACCAATACAAAGTTGCTGGATCAGTCCCTCTCCTGAGCTCTACTAGCTTCTCCTTGGTCTGTGTGTCAAAGAGGCGGATGAGGGTCCCTTTCTTCGAGGCAGAGGCCACAACAGTGCCCTGCTGGTTGAGGGAGATACAAGCAATCTCGCTCTGATGAGCATTGATGGTGAATGGGGCGGATGAGGTGCCAGGCTTGGTGCTTGAAAGATCCTAAGGTGAGGACAAATCATCATTAAGAACAAATAAACCAGAGCTGATTTTGATTTCAACAGAATGGTTTGCAAAAGCAAACCATGTTATTCCCTTCAGTCCAATGCAGCCCATAGTTCATGTGCAAGATAAAAATAGAAAAGCAAACTCTGAAGGTGAGTCTGATTCCTGTTTGCACAAAACACATCTTATCAATTTAGGAAATTAAAGTCAGACCACATGAAAAGATGAAGAGGACCATGCAAATCAAAGACTGTTTAAAACACCTGAATCAGACTTTGTTCATTATTTGCAACTGTATGTCTGTTTCATGTTCTACAATAAAACAAATTATATATTTAGAAAAATAATATATCAAAATCTAAGAGCACAACAGTAAAAACAATATAAAAAATTAAAAATGACGGTACAAAGCTGGTAAAATACAAAGAAATATGGAAGGAACTCAAGGGTAAAGAATCCTTAAATCTTGGTTCATAAGCATGTCTGTGTTTCTTTCTTGCTAGTATGGGAATTGAATCCATACTCAAAGCCCCCTCCCCCAAATAAAATCAGAACTAATATCACCAACATACCAAAAAAAATCCCCTCTGGTAACAAACATTTCAAAAGCTGGAAGGGCAATCAAATCTTAAACCCGGCAATGAAAAGAAAACAAAATATGATCCCAAATTTTTGGCAATTTCCAATCTTTCTCATGCAAAATGAAAGCAAAAGAGCCCATCTGATAATCAAGTTGAAACTGGCAATTAAATATCTGGGAAGCCAACCTGGGAAACTCAAGGTTGCCTTCTTTTTGTTTTTAGTGAACGCCTCAATAATATTGGAAAAACAAGCCTAATAATGAAGAAGGGGCTTAGAGAGGCTGCCCTGTCTGAGTGTGTGTACTGCAATTCTGGGTCCAGAGTAAACACGACTAAGCCATTCTAAGCTAAGCTAACATGACTAAGTTAAAAAAAATAAATCCCTGGCATTGCTCTTTGCCCCATTTTAAACAATCAACTAACATAGGTGACTCATTTGATTTCTATATACAGGTAGCCCTCAACTTATGACTGTCCATTTAACAACAATTCAAAGTTACAATAGCCTCAGAAAAATTGACTTATAATCTATTCTTGAAGTTATGACCACTGCACCACCCCTGCAGTCACATGATCACAATTTGGATGCTTGTCAATCGGTTTGCGTTTACAACAGTTGCAATGTCTTTTGGTCATGTGATCATGATTTGTTACCTTCCCAGTCAGCTTCTAACAAACAAGGTCAAATCGGGGGAGGCCGGATTTGCTTAACGACTATGGGATTCACTGAATAGTACATGAGTCACTTAATGACCATGTTAAAATAGTCGTAAAATTTGATCTGGTCATGTGATAACTCACCTACCAAACACATCACTGAGTGACCAAAATTCCGGTCTCAATTGTGGTTTTAAATCGAGGGCTACCTGTACAGGTTACTTTGTGTGATAAATAGCACAAGATTCTGAAATATTTCAGAATCAAATGTGGTTATTATCTGCCTATGAAGAAATATTGTCATTTTCACTAGCTTACATGAGATTAAATTGTCTCCCTTGGTATAGGGCCATGGTAAAATTTACTACGATTTTCTCATGTCTAGCCTGTCATCTCCCTCACCCTACCACATAACACTCACCACAAGCTGTAAGCTGCCACATTTATGCCCAGGGAAAACCAGGAGCTGCTTTTCCAAACTGGGACAGAGATCACAAAGCCCTAAGGTGAGAGATAGACAAAAAACAGAGAGGCATCTGTCAGAGTTTGACTTGATACAGTATGAAGGAGCAGTGGGCCCTTCATTTATGCAAGTAGAGGAAAACAGGAGTGAAATGAGGGAATCACTGAGTGTGTTTCATTTTACCTTTCGGGTTTTCCCTGGTGTCAAACTCAAAGAGCTTGGTGGGGTTGTCGGGGAAGGAATACACATAGATTCGATTCCGCAGCACAATTATTATTCTGCAAAGATAATACAGGGGTATGTAGTTATAATACAGGAATACAGGTAGGTCTTGACCTACAACTACAATTGGAACTGGAATCTTAGTCACTGAGTGAACCAGTTATTAAGTGAGGTGTCACATGACTGCAATCAAAGCACTCCTCTGTGGTTATTAATCTCATGGGTCACTGAAGAGATGAAATCCCAGGTAAGGAGCACAGGGATGGACGAGGCCATGGGATGCCCAACATAGGATATATGTGAGTCAGGGTGTGGGTGCTGCAGACAAGTGTCTCTGTCAAAAGTTGAAAATCCTGCTTGGATTTTGGTAGGGAGGATTTTCAGCTCTGAAGCAGAGACTTTATTGTAAATAAGTTGCATGGATATAACTGGACTTTAATTATAATATTGAAACAAGAGGTATGCATTGTGGCAATCCAATTCAGATAAGCAGAAGGATGTAGCATCCTACCCATGTTCTGGACCCAGTAGAAAGAGAATGAACTCCAAACATACTTGTCATGTCTCATGCGAACAGCCAGTGCCGGTTTGGTGAAGGTGAACTCCAATACTAATTTGTCTTTGCCTTCCTTCCCTTCACGAGAATCATCCCAGATCAACACTATAATGGAAGCATGAGACACAGAAGACATAGCTCAACAAGGACATAGAGAAACAGGGAGAAGATATGTCCCTGTTAGGGGATAATCAGAGATCATATTTGCTTTTCTCTGCATCACTGTTATAGCTGAAATTTACAGCTCATGATTCCTTTGCTTTGATTTCACTTCTTCCCTTGAGAATACCTACCTGAGATCTCAGAGAATTTAGGGTTGCCACCTCCTCCTACAATAGCAAGGATATTAGATCGGTGTAGCATTTCAACCAGCCCTACACTGCCCACCTGTTCGTGATCTAGTGAAAAACAAAACAAGAGGTATTATTGTAGGACTCACTACACAGGAGTAGAGATATTCCAGTCCTAGATTTTTAGCCCTGTTTGCTCCTTACCAAGGTGGCCCTTCTCCATAAGAGGTTCCACATTATAGATCCGAACACCCGTCTCCATAGCACAGCAGAAACAGCCTATTATGAGAGAGCATAGATCAACTGTGTGGTATATTGAGAACATCATGACTCACTGGAGCCAAAAAGAAGACCGTAATCTACTAGTGATATTAGACTACCAGCCCAGGAATCGCTGAAATAAAAAATACATTTCCCAGCAAAAAGAAAGTATATTTCCATCAACATGGGTATTCTCAAATGCAGGGATTACAGATCACCTTATGAGCAGAAAACATTTCGGAACTTTTATTTTCAGTTACAAGCTCCTAATAAAAGAGCACTAGATCTCCTGGGAACACATTCAGTAGAATTCAATAACTTACTCTGATCTTGATTGAAGTGCAGGCTATTGACCCCACGTTGCTGAGCCATAAGAGCTTGATGGGACAGCCTCAGCTGAGGCAGGCACACAATGTTCTTGGTTCTTTTCTGTTACCCAATAAGGTGCATAAAGACAAAATCAACACAGAGACATGATGCCAATGGAAGGCCAAAGAGCCACAGCAGGTCCTAAGAACATACGAGCTTCCCTACCCACATTGTCATCTCAGCTAAAGAGACCACACCGTAAGGGCACCAGGTTGCACAAAAGATACCTTTGCCACTCATATCTGTCTCCATTTAAGAACTTCGATCTCTGTTCTGCTGTTTCGATGTAACCTCAGTTCCTTCAGTTACCTTTGCTTTTCTTTCCTCTTGGGCTGACTCCAGGGTTTGTTCTCAGGATCTCTTTTACAGCCCATCAGCAATAAAACGATTCTCTCTCCTAATAGGGATCTGATCTTATCCAACCCCACAGTCACCACTTCCTCTTCCCATGCCCAGCACTCTTGCAAGGTGTTCTCGAACAACATATACCTACTTCCCACTTCGACAGAGCTACCTGGTCCTCCCCTCCCAAAATTTTTCAACTGCAGTCTGTCCTAATAGGGGAGATACAGGAACCTGCCACTTCGCTTTCTTTCCTAAAAATCCAAAGAGGCCCACCTGAAGTTTGCCCCCCCCTCCTCCCTCCGCTTCACCCGGATGATTCCTTACCTTTCCCCACTTTATTTACATCGACATCAGCTATCCGTGGGGTAAACAACAGCAGGCAGCCCAAAGCTACTTCCGTTAGATCACAGAGACAAGACACAGAGCGCTCACGTAAGCTAGGAAGTACGAAAGTCTCGACGGCCATGTTGGAAACTGGCAGGGAGCCCCTAGCTGTGAACATAATGGGGTTTTCTCTTGCTACAGGGGAAGCGGCCGGGTCTGTTTTCAAGGCGGCCATTTTGGAGACTGGCAACACAAGTCATTCAGCTGTCCCGCTACGGGACTTGATCGGCACGAAAGAGAAAATGTGTTTCTAAACAGCTTAAATATTGTGGTGAAGTAGTTAAAACGCAGTTAACAGCGCCGATCGTCAGAATCACAACATTAAAGCCTGTTGCTTCACTGGCTAATGGAAAGGGCCAAATTTATATCCAGCAAAATGTTTTCTGAACAAGGGAACAAGCCAAACTGCACTTCAGTCCTGGCTGTTGCAGGTAGCTTAACACATAGGTACTTTGGACTTTGTGATTTTTTAAAGTCTTGAACTGCTCAGTTCTTAAACATAGAAGAATCATAAATCAACATAATTTCCCCTTAGTAAATGCCCCAAATCAACATAAATTGCCCTTAGGCTTATTTGCTTATTTAATAGCAAAGAATCTATAATCCTTTGGAGAGATAGGCAAGGAGAGAGAAACATTTTTTATTTCTATTACAAATCATTTTCTTCCTCAATGCCTTCATCCTATTATTTCATTGTTTGCAAATATTTTTATAAGTTTTGAGATAAGGTAGTAGAAAACGGTAAAACCTAACAGTGCTAGGTTGCAATATGTCTTGCAATATGTCAAGTATTTAATTTTTTTTTGCTTTGGAAATTAAAGACCGCCCTAGATAGTGCAATTTACTCATCAGTTTTAGTAACAATCATACAAAGAATAGGCAAAATAAGACTTTACTTATATAATAGCCAAAAAGAGAGTAAACTATCAGTGAAGTCCAAGAAAGTTATTTTACACATAGTAGTTGGCTCTGTGCTCATTTTTACACAGGTGGCAGGAAAAATGGACAGTAGCTTTACATGACATTTTGAGGTGGAAATTTACACACAAACTTATTCATTTTAGCAAAATGAGACACCTCCCAAAAGATGGTTCATCTATGTTCATTTCTGATGCTTACTTATGTTCAGGTCTATGATGAAAATAGACGCTCCAGGATAATGTAAGGTAAGTATTATTCCTTCTTCCAGGAATGCCTTGTAATCTTGTTAGTTTCTTCCAACAAAATAACTTTTGCAAACTTCTACACAGTGTACAATTCTCTTTTCTGTCTACTAATTGTTTCAGGATTTTATGAATATAAGTTCAATTAAAAAATGACCATCCTGAAAAAAATCAGGAAAATACATTGGTTCCAGGTTCCATTCTTGAATGCTTAGAGAATTTTAGTTTAAGAGCAAGTTATTTTTTTACATACATTTTACCAGCCTCCATCCCAAATTTTCAGATGACACAAATTTTCTAGAAAAGAATTTAAGAGATTAAAAATCCATATCCCAAAGAATAATTTAAAATGGAAGTCCATGAACCACTAGTTTCTAAATCAGAACTCTTTGTGCTAGGGGTGGCTTAATTTTCAGTCCTCTAGATCCAGAGTTGACCAGCAACTGTTTGATTATGCCCCATCATGCCTTTACTAGATAACTCTTGCTTTGGCAGTTCTGGAGCACTGTCACTGATTCAGAGAACTATACATGTCACTAGACAAAAGTAACAGCACATCTAAAACCTTCATTAGAAAAAAAAAACTAGCCAAATAATTGAATATGAATCATGGATTGCTGTGCATATGAAGACGGCCCATGGTGTTGTGTGTCATGCTTAATACTTCCAACACCACTCCATGGAGATGCCACATTATGGACTGGGCTCTTTATCTTGAGCCTCAGAAGAGAAATTCCTTTGTTCTGTAGATGTTCTCTTTTTTGGAGGAGCTGTGGATCTCAATCATCCTCAAAGCCACCAACATAGTGACAGATAGCATCATAATCCAGGGTCAGAAGCTTTTCTTCATCCTGTTGTAGTTGCACCACTGCACGATCCTGTCCCTTTTCTCGACGCAGAATGCGGCCCATCTGATTTAAGAGTGAAAAAGCATGAATGAGGTTAGTGTTTCTTTTCCTGAAGAAAAGCATGCATCTGAGAAGACCAGGTGTGAGCAAGCTGTGGAGCTCCAAATATTGTGGCATTCCAGTGATCAACAACCCTAAGTAGTGAGCATAACTTAATTTCATGTAACATTGCAGTGCCAAAAAATAATAATGCCCCAAACTTTATTAAATCTGAGTTCTTACATACTTATTTGCCGCATTTTAATCTACTGTTTCAAAAAATACATATAGGTAGTCTCTGACTTACGACTGCCCATCACGATTGTAAGTCATGACAGTCATAAAGTGGGTCACCATATGATCCACCCAATTTCACAAAGCTTTTATGTAGGTTATTAAGCAAACTGTGTGGTCGTAACATGAATCAACAGCTCGCTATAGGCTAGTTTTGCTGAAACCTGAAAGTAACTGCCACTTTGTGGCAAAAACATTGTAAAATGTGGTTACGTGACTGGGATGTTGCAAATGGCAGACTGGTTGCCACACACCCAAAATGCAGTTGTTTGACTGTTGGAAAGGCAGCCATCAGAACCAGGTCACAAGTACCCTCGGTGAGGTCTATTGTAAGTTAGAACGATGGGTAAGAAACTGGTCATAAGTTGAGGACTACCCATATAGTGGAAATAAATGGAGCTTCTTATAGTAGTGTGAGCAATAAAGTGCCTGTAGCCATTGCAATGCTAAGCTTCGCTATTTTATAACTACTACCTGCCTAAATCTGCATGATAAATATTATAGGATAAAATAAGATGTAACCCAAAATTTTGACCACAAGAGTGAGACCGCATCTTGGATCACCTGCATCTGAAGTAACAATTTGTTATCATACCTGCAATTTACCATTGAGTTACTGGCATGTAAGTTTAATAGTAAATATAAACAAACAAACAAATATATAATGCCATGTCTTTATAGAGCATGAAATTCAAGGGCTTTAAGAGAAATTAGCTAGGTTCCATCTCACTGGATTAGTGACTTACCTTTCCAACATGCTCCCCTAGTACCACCATAACCCAGTCTGAATCATTCCGAGGAATTATAGTCTCCAGCATAGACTCATGGATACCTGTAGAAGAGGTCAAAGCAAGAACTGGAAGTCATTAATACTACTACCTGAAATATCACTCTTCCATTATCTACCTGAAAAATTGTGTAAAAGAGAAATTTCTTAAACATAGTTTCTCTAATTTCAAGTGAAACTGGGAACCTGGCCATCACATGGCTATCTTCTTATCGTACTTTAGATGGGCCTTAAGCAGCACTTTGCATCTCACACCATTTTCTTCCCAATTATCCAGGTAGTACATAGATTGAAATGTTTTGAGCCAGTTTTTAATAGATGCTCCAAACTAAAACCAGACTTTCAGTGGTAATACAAAGCCTTTTGTGCTAAAAACTGAATGTAGGGATGCTTTTGAACTGTGGTGGCATAAATTATGGCATATACCATAGCCAGCCAGAGCAGGTGCTGAATCGTATAAATCCAGAAACGTCACTAGAAGCCAAAATTACAAGCCTATATCTGATTTATTTTGGCCACGTCATGCGTGCAAATTCATTGGAGAAGTCAGTGATGCTGGGAATGGTGAGTGGATCAAGAAAAAAGGGCAAAGAACACTCTGGCTCGATGCCATCAGAGCTGATACAAACATGGACAATTGAAAAAAATGTGCTTGGCAGGGTTGCATGAAGAGCACTTGCCTATAAAGGCACTAAGAGTTGGACACAACTGATTATATATGTTCTGCCTTCACCTACTATGTTTTTAAAAAAGTGTTCAGGAATTTCAGATCAACTGAAATTTGGGTGGGATATTTTAGTTCCCTAGCAGAAACTGTTAGGGGAGACTATAAAATAATTGCTCAGATTCATTACCACAGCTAGAATCAAAAAATCTAGATAGTAAAGTAATTCTGCTACTAAGAGTAGCAAGTATTATAGAAATAAAAACTTTGCAAATGCTCACATTTCTATCAGTACCTCAAAAAAGCATATACTGAAATTCTGATAACAGTACATTTCAGAAATTAATTTGCTTAATTTGGCATACTGCAGATAATTTATCAGTTCATAGTCTTAGTATTAAATTAAAAAAAATATCGTTAAAAGTATTTTGCATTGAAGGTCTCTTTAAATATGAATACCTGTATCTCCATATACCAATATATACAGCATTCTTTATTATAAGATTTCAAAATCGAAGAGTAATGTTTATCCATAAAAGTATTAAAACAAACTGTTAAAAGCAGGACAAGAACTTTAAGTGTCTTGAGATCGTAGACAGAGTAGCAAAAGTAACAGATAAAATCACCATCAATCATCTCTGAAAAAAAGGAAGTTCAGAAAAGAGTAGACAAGCTTAGCATTTGGGCAGGCTGACATGAGTGCAAACCTTCCTTCAGAAATTGGGTTCCCACATCACAAATGTCCTCCTTGGAACCACTAGAACTTCTGCACCAAGGTTGGACACCTTTCTTCATAATCAACAAGCTAAACATGCTGTTCAGAAAATATCAAAGGTCAAGTCTTAAGTCTCAATCTTAAGCAGCAGCACTAATACACTCACCATCCAGAATTTGTCCCTCAGCTGTTCGGCAAATACAGATGTCTGCCTTGAGGACATCTTCAATTACCATCTGGAGACAAAAAACAACACAGGATTTCATATCTTCTGTGTCCTAACCATGGGGTAAGCTGAGTATTTATAACAGTCTTTGCTGGAACTGGTCCTCAGATGCAAACACTCATAGCTTGAAAGGACACAGGCTTTTTCCTGACAAAAGCAGGCCTTCAGCTTCTCATAGGGAGAGTCATTAGTTATTCTTTCAATGAAATCCTACCTTCCTTCTTTAGGCAATATTGAAACTTGGTATCTCTACCTCTACCCCATCACTTCAACAACTCAGCTTCAAGAAACACCCCCCCCCCCCCACACACACACAGTTTTTCAGAAATGGCTCCTTCTCTGAGGGGAAAAGTGTTGGTGAGCTCCTCTATTGCATTCAACTCTCCAAGCAAAATGTTGCAAAAGTGCAACCTTGAGAAGGATCTTTGCCACTGCAGGACATCATTTTGAAACCATTGCAAGTAAATTCTGCACAGATTGTTATTCAGGATATAATGACGCCATGAGCCAAACTGAATACTGCTATTCTGGCAAAGATGAAAAGCTATCCTCCATTTCTGCTGCTGCCTTATGAGAATTAAGACTGAACTGACTTGGCCTCCCAGCTCTATCAATTGTCCACATAATAACTTCACTTCTTCATAACTAAGAGAAGCATACTATTTTTAAGAAGGCATTTATAAGATAGTCTCAAAAACACTGTATTAATAACGATGAGAAGTAGGTATCTGCAAGTACCTTAGTATTATAGTATTTGCCCCCTTTGTAGAGCTTATCTATAAAACGGACTCGCAGATCTTGGCGCAACCAGTGAGCAGCTCTGGAAGAGGAACTGTCAGTAGACTTACTCTGCTTCCCAGTATGGTTCTCTCTGTGGGCACAAGAGGAATTATTGAAGAATTATTAGTTGGAAATGGTCTCTTAGGCAATCACCTAATCCCTACTTAGTGCAAGAATTCAGATTAAAGCAAGCTGAATGTATACAATTGGATGGCTACCTGGCCCCTGCTTGTGTACATCCTATGAAGGGAAGACTACCGCTCCTTTGGGCCAAAGGTTCTACTGTCAAACTATCTGTACTCCAGGGTGTTTTTTCTAACGTTCACTCAGAAACTGCCTTCTTATAATTTACCTTATTTCCCTTGTCATTTTTCCCCTCAAGTCTAAAGAAACCGAAATCTTTTAACTCTTCATACAGCTTAGTTTCTGTTCCCCTGATCAACTGTGTTATCCTTTTCTGAAATTGTTCCAATTTTTCTGAATCCTTTTTAAAGTGTGATGTCCAGAACTGACCTGATCTGACCTTCCCTTCCCTTCAATACTCAAGAAGCCATTTCATCCATATAGCTTAAAAATGGTTTCTGAGCTCCAATGCTACAACTTATCTTCCATGTCATCCCATGGACTTTTCCTCCATTTAACTATCCTCCTTAGGGATCACTGTTTCCAGTATCCAACAGTGCAGTCTTTTGTTTGAAATGATAAATCCTAGTACCTTCTCACTAGCTAAAGTGGGACCATTTGCTCCTCCAACCCTTTGGCTTTTTTGCTATGAGATAGGAAGATTAGTATGTCCTAAGTATTACAGCTCACAATTGCAGATTTTTGCCTATTTACTTTCACATTTACTTCTTAGGGCACCATTTGTCGAAAAGCTTCTTTTTTTGTTTGTTCCCTTTTGTTTGTTCCCTTTCCCAAACCAAGCCCAAACTCTAGGCTTGAAGCTCCCCAATTGAACTGGTTTCTTGATAATTCTCCATTTGCTCACTCACTTGCAAGATCTCTAAGTATGCCAACTTACACTGAATCGAAAACAGAAATAGTGGGGTGAGAAGACATCAAATGGGATGTGAACAAAAATGATTAAAAACATATGTTTTGGAGTCAGCACTGTGATCCCCAAAGAAAAGGCACTCTTGCGCTAATATACACTATATTCTAAATAAATGTATAATAAGCTAAGTGAGGTCTTTTCTCATTTCTCCCTTCACCACCACTGGAAGCTGTACTCTGGCAATGCTTGATCCAACCACCAGCAACCATATAGCTACAGACTTTAAAATAGCACTCAGCACTTGTAAGAGTAGGACATATTTACCTGTCTGCATCTGCTGGGTGCTTCCTTTTTTTGTCCCTGCTCTCATTTTTTCCTTTGGAGACCCTGTTATCAGAGCTATCCTTGCCCCCATTTCTTTCTTCCTCCTCCTTCTCTTTGTGAGCCTTGCTGAGGCGACCTGTACTGGGAGAAGCAAATAGCTGAGAGAATACAACTCACGAGGGGAGCAGACATTTACAGCAGTTCTGCAATCAAGATGACTTAGTTTTTATATTAACAAAGAGGGCTGCTGTGAGAGGAGAACTAGTATTACTACTTAGCATCCCCAAAGAGGAGAAGTAATTCTGGTATCTATGTGGAACAATGAGGAAATCTACTTTAACTTACTTAAGTCTTTAGCCAGCTTATCGTATTCTTTCTGGGTAACAGGCCGAACTCCATGTTGACTCACAGTGACCACTTTGCTGCCAATTGCCAGTTTCACCATGACACGGGCATTATCTCCATCAACACCTTCAATCTACAAAAGACACAAGTCAGGGCTCAGTCATTAAGTGAGCATGGTGGCATGATCCTTCTAGTGCTGAATTGAGACGAGAAAGCCTTAGATTCAAATCCCCAGTGGACCCTGCCATTCACTGGGCAAATTCGGGGTACTGTATAATTTCTCTCCCAATTCAGTCTATCTCACAAGGTTAAAACAGTATGATCCATATTAACTACTGTGAACCCTTAACAGAAAAGTAAATACAATAATACATGAATAAAAAGAAAGGCTATGAGATGTGGATAGCTGATATGACGGATTGCAAATAAAGGCTATACCTGCACTGCAAACTGATTCAAAGCCGTTTTATCAGAGCTTCCTCTGATAAATACACATTTGGGAAATAAAAATATTTATCCAGTACTGCCACAGTAAAACTCATCACTAGGACATAGGCAGAG
>JANHFL010000626.1:258821-278511 GCA_032468155.1 Oxyrhabdium leporinum
GGGGGGTGGGGTGGGGGGTGGGGGGAACCCATTCCAAAAGAAGAGCAAAGGGATTTATTTCTCAACTTGTGCTCACTTCCCAAATCATCTTTGGGGACGAGGGAGGCGGGCTTCCATTCATCTCAGTTCAGAGTCCAAAGAGCAACTAGCTTAAGAAAGTTAAGAAAGTTCACCTTTCCATACAGCTCCTTATGAGGCCCACTTTCAATGAAGACGGCACCTCCTGGAACCAACCCCAAGGGCTCATCTTTGCTCTTTGAAGGTTCCTCGCCTGGCTTTGGGGGTCGCTGGGATCCTGAAGGTTTCAAATCCTTAGCTGCTGAGCGATCTGCTCCAAGGCCCAAGCCCTTGGGCCGAAGACGGTTTTCTGCTGGCTTCACATCCCTAAGGTAGGCAACAAAGCAGAACAATGGGATAAAAGGGAAGAAGCTGAGGTCACTATACCCGCAAAAATGCAAAATTATGTTATCTATCGGAAATAGCATAAGACAGACATGAAAGCACCTGGTTCAAAGTTTAGCACAGACTTGAAACCTTGAAATGAAGCTCTTATAGAGGAAATATGGGCTTGATAATAATTGAGCATTTCCTCTTACAATGTTAACAGCTTTTAAGCAATTAAAACTTATATGAAATAATTTAATTGTAAGCATTTGAAATTGGTGGCAATAAAACCTATATTGCTGTGCAATTACATGTGGGGTAGAAAGGAAAGAATCCATGCAGGCATCCAGGAATTTGACCCAACCACTTTTTTTCCATGCCCAAAGCTTTTCCATTCTGTCAAATAACTTTTCTACAATAAAACGCTTTAATTCCTTTCCAAAGGCATATGCATTTCTTTTCCTTGCTTCTACTACAGTCTCGTGGAAGATTGTAAGGAGTTCTTTGATGAAATCAGGGTACATCGTTGCTACCATTTTCCTGTGGTTAAATAAATTGGCTGCTCACTTGACAAAAAAAAGAAGAATAGACCGGTGTGGTATGATTCATTACCCATAGTCCTCACTTAATGATTACTCATCCAGTGACTACTGAAAGGTATGGTGGTGCTGAAAAGTGGGACTTACAACCTATTCTAGTAGTTATGGTTGTTACTATCAATATTGAACTGCTTTGCTTCTTTCAAACCTTAAAGCTTTTCAACTTGCCAATGAACCAGGGGGAGGGAAGGAGGAAATAGAATGCTGAGAATGTATGTGGAGATCCGTGAGAGCTTGGAAACCATCAAGGTCACCACTGCAGGTGGGAAAGAGATGGATTGTTCCCATAGCAAAAGGATGTCTCATAATTGGACAATGTGATCACCCAAGGGTGGGAAGAAGAGAAAGCTATTGTTTATCTAGGCAAGCATTTGCGCAGGAAAACCAGAGCTGGTTTGCTTCTTCAGTACCAATATGGTGTATCCAATACAGTTTTACTTTTGGGAATTCAAAGCTCCTGACAGTGTTTCCTTACAGTTACACTGCTCTGCAGTCATGTGATCACCATTTGTGACCTTCACTTCCAGCTTCCCACAAGAAAAGTCAATGGGAAAGCTGATAGGAGGTAGGAAATGGCGACTACATGATGTTGCACTTAATAACTATGGAGGAGTCACTTTACTACCACAAGAGGAAGTACCGGAATGGTTATCACAAGGCGACACACTCATGTGATGGTATGATCCCAATTATTGTCATTAAATAAGGACGACCTGTATTAACAGATCCATGCTGACTTCTGCCAAGAAATGCATTCTTTTCTACATGTTCTCAAACCAACTGCCAGACACCTAAACCAGGCTGACCGATCTGTAGTTATCCAAGAACTCTTTCCCCTCTTCCTGAAGACAGGAACATATCTGTTCTTCTCCAGTTCCCTGACACTTCACCTCACCCTCAGGATTCCTCTTTTTCATTTTGAAAAGTTTCTTTGTATGTAAGTGGTGGCAAATATTATTGCTACAGTTAATCTGATAATATTGCTTACAACAACTCAGGACACTTAATATTCTTAAATTAGTTTTTGACTGAGTTTTTAAAGCATTTCAGTTAATTACTTTAAAAAAATAACCTTACACATTAATAATGAATAATGAGCATATATGTAAAGAACACTTACTGTTTAAATGTGCGCCCAATGCCTTCTCCTGTCTTCCAGCCCATGCCCTTCAGCATAGCAAGACCATAAGCTTCCACTGGTACCTCTTCATAATCCGACTCAGTTGACTGCCAAAATTAAAATATATAGAGAGAGAAGGAAAAAGAACAGGAATTAAACCAACTGAAGTAGGCATTCTAAGAATTGTCCAGAATAATGTGGTTTGATTCTTACCGATTCTGGGCGGAGGCTGACATCCACTTTGTCCGCATCTTCAAAGCCATCAGGCACACGGTTTACCATGAGGAGAGGAATTGCAAAGTTGGAATCTACCTTGCTTCCACTTTCCCATTGCTCCTGTGATTTCTTGGATTCTAAACAGCAGTGAACCAAAGCATAATAGTTAAGTCAAGAAAACTCAAGAGTCAAATATTTGTTTCCTAAGTCCAATGGGGGAAAATTAAGAGCTACGGTACTCAAATTAGGCCCACGCCCCAAAAAGTAGGGTTAGGCTTATTATTGGGATGGGTCATGTTTTCTGAAAAACACGGTATTGTTTATTAAATTTATTTGCTACCTGCCCATTTCGTCACAGGACTATTCCGGGCGCCTTACAATAAAAATGTAAATGTAACATTAATAAAAATACAATTACATATAATTAGAAGATATGCGGGGAATGAGCAGGATGTGTGGGGAAAGGGGGTTAGGTGGGATTGTGCTATTAGTGTAATAATCACTTCCAGCATGGTCCTCCCCATTGGGTCCCCAGGCCAACTGGCAGCCAGGTCTTCAGGCTCTTACAGAAGGACAAGAGTGGGGGCAGACTTCACCCCAGGGGGCAGGATATTCCAGAGAGCAGGGGCTATGGCAGAGAACACTCTTCTCCTGGATCCTGCCAGCCAGAATTCCTTGACCAACGGGATACACAGCACACCTCCTCTGCCAGCACAAGTGGGGAGGACTGTCCTAGCAATTAATCACCTCCATTCATGAATCACCGTTCAATAGATGACTTTGAGACAGATTTTCTCTCTCTCTCTCCCCTCACTTCCTCCCAATTATGCTAATTCATATTTCTAGTCGATGGGGATGTTGTACATGTTCATGGAAGGGAGGTTCAGGCTAAAATCTTGAGATACTATGTTCTAACAGAGGTCAATTATTTTCCAGCAACATCACTTGACAAACATCTATTGATTCATCCATAGTCTTAAAATTAGCCCATTAGAAGTTGCCATACCAGGTTCCTGTAATAATAAACTGAAAAAAATAATAATCTCATATTCTATTTTTTACTAGTGGACAAAGTTGCAATTCTGTCATGCATTCACCTTCAATGAGTTCTTTAACTGCTTGCGCATCAACACCATTAAGCCCATCCTGCTCCTTTTGGGTTGCAGAGAGCTCAGGCTTCTTCCACTGATTCTTTCGGATCAAGGGAATGACAAGCTCTTTTGGCTGAGGAGCTGGTCGAACACTGCAGGGAAAGAAAGAATAAAATTGTGATTGGGGTTTTTCTATTCACATACGTTGTGGAGAAGTTTCAAGAGGCTAAACTAGTCAAACGCTATCCTGTCCCAGAACTATGGCCCTTACTGTATGCTAGTGGAGAAAAAAATCAGACCTTAAAGAAATTACATCAATATGGAGACCAAAATTCCCAAGTAATACTTAATATGTCCATATTAAGTATTTAAAATGTAGTCATTTTGAGCATATAGCGAAAACCTTACAAATTGCACTCTTTTTCATTGCTTCACACTGCAAGAAGACTTTGGCAACAGGCTCAGGAAGTAATGATTACTTTATGTATAGGAATGAATTACTGAAAGAAGAATTACAGTGATAGAGGGAACTTCTACAGCTCCTGTTCCGTTTTTTCCTGCTACACTTAAAGTCTCATGTCACAAAACTTTTACCTGGCTACAGACATAACAAATCCTTACTGTGATATGGCACGAGATCAATTTTCAGAGGTGACTATCAAGCATTAATTGATAACCCTAATTTGCTTGGCATGAAAAAGAGCACAAGATGGCCAAAATAAGTAGATGCATTTGATTTGCATTTGAAATTCACTGGCAGGCACACACTTTTTGGTAGCAAAAAAGAAACAAGAACCACTTATACCGGATTTGTTGAAACAACAATTAACACCATTGCATTTACAGTAATGTCCTTGTTTCACAGAAGACAAAATATGCCTTTTATTTGTATTATGATCCCTTTATTCCTTTCCCAGTCCTGCACATTACTAAAGGATAGACTGGAAGTTTATCCGAATAACAGATAATAACAGATTTTTGGGTGTTCATTTGGCAGGCTATACAACAGGATGTAATTGATCAATCAATCAGTCAGAATAGAGCTGGAAGGGATTTTGGAGGTATTCTAGTCCAACTCCTGCTCAAACAGGAGACCCTATACATTTCAGACAGTGACTGTCCAGTCTTTCCTTAAAAACCTCCAGTGATGAAGCACCTACAACTTCTGAAGACAAACTCTTCCATTCGTTAATTGTTCTTACTGTTGGGAAGTTTCTCCTTAATTCCAGGTCGCTTCTCTCCTTGATTAGTTTCTATCTACTGTTTCTTGCGTTCTGGTGCTTTGAAAAACAGGTTGACCCCTTCTTCTTTGTGGCATCCCCTCAAAACTGGAATACTGCTATTATGTCACCTGTAAGCCTTCTTTTCTTGAGACTAGCCAAACCCAGTTCCTGCAACTGTTCTTCATATGTTTTTGTCTCCAAGACCTTTAATCGTCCTATTTGCTGCACTGTTTCCGAGCTTTCAACATGTTTTTTGTAATGTTGGGACCAAAGCGGGATGCAGTATTCCAGATGTGGTCTTACTAAGGATTTATAAAGCGATATTAATACTTCACGTGATTTTGATTCTATGCCTCTGTTTATACATCCAAGGATTCTGTTAGCTTTTTTTTGGCTGCTGCCACACTTACAGGATTAAACAATTAAACTTACAGGATCACTTAGGCAGCACTAACTGCTCCTCACTATACAGTAGTAGTGAAACCGTATCTAGCCTACCCTCTTCCAACAACAGCTCACACGATTGAGTACTGTACAGGTAGTCCTTGACTTACAACAGTTCCTTTAGTGACCATTCAAAGTTACGCCACTGAAAAAAGTGACTGATGACCATTTTTCACAGTGATCACCTTTGTAGCATCTCCATGATCATGTGACCAAAATTCAGATGCCTGGCCACTGGTTCATTCTTATGACCGTTGCTGTGTCCCTTGGTGACATGATCCCCTTTTGCGACCTTCTGCCAAGCAAAGTCAATGGGGAAGCCCGATTCAGTTAACCACCGGGTTATTAACTTATCAACTGCAGTGATTCACTTAACAACTGAGACAAGAAAGGTGGTAAACAACAGGGCAAAACTCACTTAACGCATGTCTCACTTAACCACAGAAATCTTGGGCTCAATTGTGGTCGTAAGTCGAGGATTACCTGCATTCTTTTCTAACATGGACCTGAAACAATCCTCCTCAATAGAATGCGGGCTCTAGGAAGAGACCCACGGCAGAATCCATCTTCCTGAGATAGCAACTGTCTATATGCGGGGCTTTCGATACGGGGTGGGGAGTTCATCCCCAGCAGCTTGCAAAAGGTTTACGACCCAGAGTCCACGAAGCCGCCTCCCCCCCCCCGCCCCCTCCCGAATCCACACCTTTGCAATTCTTTCCCTTCAACAGCGGAGAGAAAATCGGGTTCCTGTTTCGCTTCGCCATCCTGCCCAATTACGTGGAGAAATCGCTTCCGTCCGCTCGTTCGAGAAAAACTGAACGATACCGGAACCGCTGGCGCACCGGCGGCCTTCTCCCTTTCCTCCGCCATCTTCCATTCGCTGTCTAGGCCCCGCCCCGTTTCCGACCACGTGACCCCGAGGCACCCTGGGAAACGAAGTCCCGTAGGACGTCACCTTCTCATTAAGCGCTGGGAACCGAATTACAGGACAAACTCCCAGAATGCAGCGCGATTCAGTAACTCCTTTACCGGGTAACGGTTGCCGCTGTGGGCGAGCTTCGCGGCAAAGGGTGTGTTTTCGGCGACGCGCGTCGTGTGTAAATCACTTTCGAAATCCGAAGGTATGTTAAGAGGTACCGCGGTCACCATCTACACCTAAGGGAAGATGGGACGCTCCTCCAAAGACAAACGGGACATTTACTACCGTCTGGCCAAGGAAGAAGGGTGGCGAGCTCGCAGCGCATTCAAACTTCTGCAGCTGGATGAGGAATATCACTTATTCCAAGGTAGGGAGAAAAGACGCTTGCAGATTACATCATGAGTTATAGGATTGAGACACGTATTGCTTTGCCAAAGGCAGCTGTTTTCCAGATGTACCATAAATGTCAGTGGAGGTTCTCAGTCATCCGGGTCGTGGTTGTGCCAAAGGTGCTTTTTCAAGAGGCAGCCGGACTTTCTGGTTTTTCTTTGAAGACGTTTCGCTTCCCATCCGAGAAGCTTCTTCAGCTCTTGGATGTGAAGCGAAAGGTCTTCGAAGAAAAACCAGAAAGTCCGGCTGCCTCTTGAAAAAGCACCTTTGGGACAGATGTATCATACTACAGTATAATTCCACCCACCACTAGTGCTTTGAAGGGGCTGCATTGGAAGGTATGTATGAGCATTGAGGCCAAGGACACATTTTAGATCCTTTAGCTGATCCCATGAACCTATAAAAGAGATTTGTTTAATACTTACAGCTATTAACTTTCTTTCAAGAACATATGCCTTCTCTTCTCCATATTATAAAATCTATAGAGATTCTCAGTCACCCAGGTCATGGTTGTCCCAAAGGTGCTTTTTCAAGAGGCAACTGGACTTTGGTTTTTTTCCTTGAAGATGTTTCGCTTCTCGTCCGAAAAGCTTTAGCTATGCAATTTGGGATGAAGACCCTTCGAGTGGTGTGGGAGTATGAACGGATTTCCAGAAACATTGCAGACTACAGGAACCATTAGCACTACTCAGGTGACCCTGAGGACACAGATAAACCTCCAAATGCTTCAATGACCCTCTAAAAGGATCCAAATGACCAGCTGTCTGCAAGGAATAAAAATCCTTCCATTCCCCACCATCCAGTCAGAGCTGAAGAAGCTTCTTGGATGAGAAGAGAAAGATCTTCAAAGAAAAAAACAAAGTGCAGTTGTCTCCTGAAAAAGCACTTTTGGGTTCTCCATGTTATCTTCACAATAGTCCTGGAAGTAAGCTGGACTGAGAGATAATAACTGACCCAAAGTCATCCAGGAATGGTCAAGTGGGGATTTGAACTTGGATCTCCACACTTTTAACCCTAACTCTATAAGCATTAGCACCTTTCCATTAAAATAATGACTTTCCCATGTGTTGTTGATCCAAAATTTCATGGAGTTAAGATTGCTACAGAAGACAGAATATATCTAGGTTATCAATCAGCCCTTACGTTTCAAGATTTATGAGTTTGTGCCTCATACATTAACTGTGATGATTACCTTGAAATAAACAAGCTGCTCAGGAAAATATCACTGAACATGTGCAGAATGCTACTTGTTCGCAGAAAAAAAAATACTATTTGGGAGGCAGAGATAAGAACTCTGGAATTTTTACAATTTTTTAATAAAATTTTGGTTTTCCTCCTGACAGTTGTATTGCGATAATGCAATTATTTCTTCTTCTTTTGCCCTTTCCAGGTGTCTCCCGGGCCGTGGATCTCTGTGCAGCACCTGGTAGCTGGAGTCAAGTTCTGAGCCGAAAGCTCAAGTAAGGAAACAATTTGCCTTCAGGATAGTGGAGGGTTATGCCTCTCAGGGAGAGAGCAACATCATCCTACTTTCACCTCTTTCCCTTTCTCCAGAGGAGAAGATCCTAAAAATGCAGATATCAAAATAGTGGCTGTAGATTTGCAAGCCATGGCTCCGTTGCCAGGAGTCATTCAAATCCAAGGAGACATCACCAAGGTACATGTTGTCTAATGAAGCCATATAGGAAATAACCCCGTGTTCTGCTCCCATCCTAGCCCAGGGATGTGAGCCCTATTTTTTTTAAAAAGAAACAACAACACCTCCCATGGTTCCTCTTGTCCTCCTCTTCTCTTTCTAGGTTTCAACAGCTCAGGAAATCATTCATCATTTTGAGGGGCAACCAGCCGATCTGGTTGTATGTGATGGAGCCCCTGATGGTAGGTCTCAACCCAGTCTTATCAGAGATTGCCAACTTTGGCGGGCTGACATCTGTTTTCTTGTGGAGGGAGGAGAAGCTGCATTTGTTAGCCTTAATGAATGTTTCCTTTGCTCTTGCAGTGACTGGACTCCATGATATCGATGAGTACATTCAAGCCCAGCTCTTGCTTGCTGTAGGTATATTCTAATTTTATTACCATGTCTGATGACCAAAGCAAACCACATGAGATGCTATGGGAGGGTTTCCCCCCCCCTCTAAATTTCTTCCTCTTTTCCAAAGTACTATGAGATAGTGGTAGCTCTGTTGCCACAGAAACACCAGCAGATTCTAGAACTGTACTTAAAATACTTCATCTAAATTAGCCATCGCACTGACATTCTTTTTTCCCCTTTTATCCAGGCTTTGAACATCACTACGCATGTCCTAAAGAAAGGGGGGACATTTGTAGCTAAGGTGAGCCATGCAGATAAAGAATCATTGGATATAGCAAAGCACTTCTAGGTAACATTTATTCGAGCCTGCTTGTACCCAGCAGCTCAGCAAAGTGAATAATAGTTTTCCAACACCAGTTCCGGCCTTAACTTATTCAGTGCTGAAGCAAATGTGGATTTCAGTGGGCAAGTGCAGGTTTGAATCTGCTGTCAGTCTGATCAAGGTGGATTTCACCTATTTCAGCAGTGATCTGGGGAATAGCAGGTACTTCCAAACCTTGGCTAGCAAAGTAACTTTGATAGGACTGCAGATCATTATTTGCCCATGCTGTCTTGGGCTGTTGGGAGCTGTTGGTCACCAATATCCGAAGAGTTGCAACTGTATGGCTTCTATTGTTGGATGAAGACCTATGAAAGTTCCAGTGCTGTATTTTGTCATTTCCATTGTAATTGATGGGTTGGTGATCTTGGAGTCACAGAATTTCAGATTGGGATTATTGCTAGAAGTACTAAGTTACTACACCTATCTGAGAGGTTGCATTTCTTCTGGAGGTGCCCTGGATTTTTCTCTATGCCTCTGATGCTCCTGGATTCATTATACCCCTGAGAACTCCTTGCTTCTCATTCATTTTCTATAGTTTCTGTGACAGTGTAACAATGCAGCTAATCCAGGCATGGTGTAGCATTTTGTTCTCCCATTTCAGCTATTCCGAGGGAAGGATGTTACTCTTCTCTATTCCCAGTTGAAAATATTCTTCCCTGATGTGACGTGTGCCAAACCCCGAAGTAGTCGCAACTCTAGCATTGGTGAGTAGCAGTTTCTTACATGACTGCTTCTTGCATGCATATTGACCATTTGGGGTTTACGGGGAATCGTGCATCAAATCTGACAGATCTGGAAAGCTTGAATGGAATCATGGATTTGTTGTTACTTTGGATGGCTCTTTTTGGATTCATTGATATCATAACTGGAAAAATGTGATATATTGAACTTGCTTACATTTAATAAGGTGTTAAAGTTTGTTCCACTGTAGTTACTTTATGCATCTAAACTTTATAGCAATTAAACTGGCTTTGCATTTAACGTTTTTTTTATTCAAGGTAAGAAAGTTTGGTGAACTTTTTAAAGGAGGAACTATTTTTCTTTGCTACGCGAAATCTCAGTCGTTTGTTTATATTGGGATACTGGGATTCATAAATATAAATGTTGATTTGGTTATAGATTATGGTTGAGATGAATGTTTATTTCAATTGGATAATTTGCTATTTGGGGTAGACTTTTTTGGAAGTATTAGTATTTGTAATGAGAAAAATATTGTATGTTGGAGCTTGTGTTTTATAAAGAGAAATAGTCTGTTTGCTTAGTTAAACTTTGATTTTTTAATTTTATTTGTGTAAAGATATCCGGACTATCTTGTGCCTTTTAAATGGGATTTTGTTACAGAAGAGTTAAAATATGGATTGTCAATATACGTTAACTGCTGTTAATATTTTAGAGCTCTGGATGTTTTGCAGATAATCTGATTGGAGATTATGTTACTTGGCTATTTTTAAGAAACAAGTTCTGGGATAAAGAGTTTTATATTATTTAACTAAGAGGAGGTGAAAAAATTGTAGCGTTGGGAGGTCATGGGGATAGGGGCTATTTATTTTGCTTTTCTTACTTTCTTGCACATTTGTCCATTTTCCCCCTTAATTGTGTTATTTTTAATAGCTCTTTTGAAAACTTTTAATTAAATCCTAGTTTTCATCTGAAAATAAACATCCATCTATTTCCAGGCAAATAGTTGAAAGGCTGAGCAGCTCTAGAAGGAGGATGTCAACTTCATGCTATAAATAATCTATGAATTTCTCCTAACCACATTTATATTACTCATGGACATATTTTTCTTCCTCTTTGTTCTTTTAAAATAAAAATAAAAAATAAAGTATTTTATGGGTATAGACCAAAGCATACACATTGAGATCTTAAATGCAAACAAATTACATTGGCATTCAGTTCTGAATGGAAAACAGAATTCTTCTTTCAAGGCCTAATTTGTATCTGTGTTCTTTAGTTTCTGAATAGTTTTTCTGGGTTTAATTCAGTGACTTTGGTGAAGTCTTGTTTGCTTCAATATAAAAAAAAACTCCCACAAAATTTTATCTGTGAAACTTCCCATTATATTTCTAAGATGTATTTTATTTACTTTTACATATAGTTAGAGTTACCATTTAATGTTACCATCACATCTGACTTCTGTAGCCTTACACCTAATTCCTAAGTGTCAAAGGATCTGAGTTAGGCGGATAACCCATAGAAATGTAGGGGGCTGCCTATGTATGGGCTCCCATTAGGGAGTCTATTATGCATTGTAAGAACAACAAGGTTTCTTTTATTACCGATCCTCAAGCCTATTCATTCTGCTCTGAAAAATCCCATAGCAACCATTTCCAGCAAAGCCCAATTTTCTCTGTACTCTTTTCTTGGCTACTGTGCTATCCAGAGACAGTTCAGTTTATGAATATACAACATATGTACTGCTTCAGTGCAGAGTGTAGCGTTATTTGAGACAGATAGCAGTAGGTTGTTTGCCCAATTGTGACTTAATTGAGGAAACTGCAGGGGACTGACAAAGAGGTATCCAACGCTTTAACGTCCTTTCCATTTTCAGAAGCCTTTGCCGTTTGCCGAAACTATAGTCCCCCTGAAGGTTATGTGCCGAACATGTCCAATCCCCTATTGGATCATTGCTATGGTAAGAAACCTTGAAGGGAAGAGGATATAGTTGATGATGATATGCTGGGAAATGTGGGAAAAGGATGCTGAAAGAAAGGGGTGAATGGTTCAAGTTATTTGTAGGAACATTGTAAGTGATGGGATTCTGGGAGTGATCAATGCTATTGTCTTGAGGGAAATAGCAAAATTTCATTCCCTAAAGGCTTCTGAGCAGAAGGTGGATGGCCATCTATCTGAGATGCAATACTAATTGGTTTCCTGTATTGGAAAGAGTTTGCCTAGATGACCTTGACTGTATGGTCCTTGATCGCTGCTGGGAATTAAGGAGGGGCTTTAGTTTAGACTGCTATTCTTTTTCTCAGGGAACTCTTGAGTAGCAACTGTAGGCAGAATGTGTTTGGTGCTTGCTCTTGAAATCAGTTTCAAGATGAAATGTTTTATCTTGAGAAACTAAGAAGATCAAGGAAAGGGAGGAAAGAATCTTTGGTGAGAAAAGGAAGCTTCCCGCACTGTCTTGAATGAAGGAACCAGAAGGCAAATTATAATGGCTCAATTTTGCTGTTTCTAACCAGCAAGAGATTAACCTGGGCAATTTTTTATGCCCAGACCTTAATTGTGAGCCTAGATTATAATGCAGTTTAATGTATACTATCCTCAACTTTTAAGGAAAACTAGACAACCTGTGATCTGTTGGGTGATTGTTCAGACATATTTCCTTCCAAGATTCCCCAATGCCTTCAACAATGGCAGAGTTCCTAATGTATTACCTTCACTGGAAAAGTCCTTAAAACTAGGGAGATAATTCAGAGATTTTCTGCCTTGAAAGTAGCCAATGATGAATTGTATAGCACAGTCAAACATCAGAGGAGTTGACAACAGGAAATGTTTCATGACATTTTATATCATAAAAATGTTTTATGATTACTTTTAGTCATAAAATGTTTTATAAAACTTGCCAAATTTTAATTCCATAGGAGTCATGGGTTCTGGATTTTGAACGTATTTTATAAGTTAGCCCATTTGAGGTACCTTGGTTCAAAATGTGTTGCCCAGTGACACACCATTTTGCCTAGTTAAAGGGTATACACAGGCAGATATGAGAAGTTAGTGGTAGAGTTGAGAAGGAGGAGGGAAATGTATTTATTATTTATTGAACAAATATCAGAACACGAATAGCCACAAAAATTACCTCTGCCCTAAAAATGAAATTTCCTAAGAAAAAATCTGGGTTGGAAGAAACTTCCTCAGTTGTGGAAGAGAAGCACAAGTAGAACAAATCTAAGAATATTTAGGCGATGACAATACCTAGGAGGTCTTGTTGCAGGCAATAATTGTTGTCTTGCTTTTGTAACATCTCTCCACCACAGATGTGGATTTTAATCAGCTGGAGGGTCCCAATCGGGTCATTGTCCCTTTCCTGGCTTGTGGAGATCTTAGTGCTTACGATTCTGATCGGACCTATCCGCTACAGGTAAGATTCGGTGTCCTGCTGGTGTAGCAGGTGATCTGGAAATAAGCAGAGATGGCTCATCCAAAATCATTTTCACATGAACCAGACTTGTTGAGCTTTGGGAAAAATTCAAACCCGGCAACTAACCAGCAGGTTTGCACTGTTGTTTGAATGGATAGATGCAGATCCCATTTTTTGGTCAGCCTCGGGAGTAGTATTTGCAACCTTTTCCTCCAGCAAGGGGGCTACAATTAGTGCAAAATCTTTGAATTCAGAACTGTTGGCAAGGAAGCCTGACAGCAGGCGGAGAGAAAGTTGAAAAAGAAGAAATGTTGGGGAGCTGATGTTCCAATCAGGGGCAGGTTCCTAAATAAGCTAATATAAGCCTTTCTCTTTCTTCCATTGGGTCAGCTGGATCCCGAGAAGGAGTATAACTACGTGCCCCCAACCCAGCCGCCCATCCATCCTGCCTACGAAGAAGCCTGCTTCTTAAAGAAACACAACCTCCTTACCAAGGAACAAGGGCCCCACTCTCAGCTGCCAGAGCAAGGGGCTTCAAATGTTCCTCTAGAGACTGATGTCGTAGATGTCCTGAAGGAACTGTCAATCTAACGTAATCCCAGGACTAGCGAGAGAAAAATATGACCCTGTGCCGGGTTGAAAGACTACATTATATCTTCTGCAGGAGCAAAAGTGGGAAGGATGGGCTTGTCTCCACAGTTGGAACTTTGAGGGAGCATGTTTTCAGGGAACATGGGTACTATCCCAAGCCTTTGGAGTCACATTCAAATGCAAAAGAACTCTGCCCCTCCAATGTATACACATAATCATAGACAACCTGGCTATCCAGCAGCAGACTTCAGAAGCAGGCTACCTGTAACAGATTGTGAAGGGTTACCATGCAGGGCTGTTGCATTAGTCAACCTGGCTGTTAGAGAGCAGCTTGAGAGGCTGTCTCTTTCCTCCCACTTCCTGCCTTTTTTTCCCCTCCTTTCCAAAGGAGAGAACTTGCAGTGGTTGAAATCATGGTCACTTCTTCTTTGTCCCTTTTTCAGTTTGTTCCACTCCCACCCCCAGATCTGCAAGAGGGTGGCAATCAAAGCCACCACAGAGATGGAGTGTTTTTGCAGGGCTCTTCATCTCAGATATAGATACTGAAAGTGGAGGAAGGGAGTGTAGTTTCATTCCAGACGGTAATAGGCCTATTGAGGTAATTGAAACATTGTTAGGTTAGCATTTAAAATGTGTTGTACAAACAGAGCCTCAGCATCTTTGTCAGCTCTGTTCTAAGGTGAGATAATGGATTAATTGAGCGCTCATGTAATGTCAGTTTTAGGAGAAAAATTGTACATGATTTTGCTCTTTTTAGTTTAAAAGATACTTAATTCCTGGTTAGTTTGCACTTTTTCCTATTTTATTGCTCAAAAGGCCTAGGAAATTCCTCTGTACTTATACTGCAACATTATTTTAATAAAATTTTATCATTTCTTCAATGCTTTCTTCAGAACAGAACTGCCTACATTTCTCCTTTCCCCACCCCCCTCCTGAAATTCTTGTATAGCTATAAACAGGGCTTTCTTAGACTAAGTAAGTTAACAGGTTCCAGGAAGATATTCAGAGTGGCCTATGACAAGAGGCCTTTAATCAACAACATTCTTCATGAATTGATCAGATGTTCCCAACTTCTCTGTTCAGCCTGTTTTAAGTGTTTCTAGCTTCATTACCCTGACAATGGACTGTTTGCCTTTTTTTTTCTTAAAAACAAAGCACACATAAAAGTACAGTCTTCAGATTAAATCCAAATTCCTAGATTTTCTCAGCGTGCTGAATCCTAACCTAATTACAGTGTCTGGGTTTGTATAATGCATGATGCCATAAAGTACCCAACCATATTTTAGTTTAGTGAGTACTGCAAACAGAGTTGTAATGTTGAACAGGGGAGGGGGGGGCCTTCACCCTAATTTCCTGTGCCACCTGAAAAGTTCTTCACAAGAAAATAAGTTAGGCTTCCGGATAGAGTAAGAGGAAAAGGAGCGGTATAAAGATGGATTGTTACAGAGGGAAGGAACAATGGCTCTGTTTTCCCAACAAGTCTTCACAATCCATCCTGAGGCAGTTTAGCCATGGCTAGAACAAAGATTCTCCACCTAATACAAAAGCACTGAAATCTCCCACAAAACTATATTTCTGGGAATATCTGCACACAGGTGCACATTCTTGCCTGGTCATACCTGGAGTTCAGTATACCCCCCCCCAACCAGTCTGTATGTCTTGACATTATGCATTCTTCTGGATTCTGCTGTCACTGTGTCTCTGTCCTTTAAAGATGTTGGCTATACAGCAGAGGCTCCATTTGCTTCCATTTTGTTAATGTGGGATTGGATTTGGATTTCACTTGATGCTTCAGTTCCAGGTTGTTGTAGGCTTAACTTAAGTCCCTCTGTCTTCAGGGCTCCCCCTCTCTGGATGCCAAGTCCCCAGCTTTGCTGCTGTCTGTTCACAGGCTCCTTGACAATGAAATCAAAGCGGTCCAGGGGAGAATGTTCAATTGTACAGAAAGCCTCATCACAGAGGTAGCCAGGGTTTGTTCCCTCCATAGATACACCATCAGCGGGGCTACAACGACCAGATGGGCCTTCCTGGGTCTGGGAGGCTTGATGGTGGATGACCTCCTCAACTTCCATGGAGGGCTCAATTCTTCGGAAAGAATAATGAGCAAATATGCCAATAAAGAACATCTCAATGGCCAAAGCATAGTAGTAGATCACTGGAAAGATAAAAGAGAAGTATGAAGATAGGGTAACCCGCAGAAAGGATGTTATTTGCTCATCTGCCAATTGCCTAGGACAGTGGCCTCCAACCTTTTGGGCACCAGGGACCGGTTCCATGGAGAGAGGTTTTTCTGCGGACCAGAGAGGGTGTAGTTTCACACGCTGCCTTCATTCCGCAGATGGGGCGTCGCTTGTTTCTGCGGCCTGGTTTTTGGCATGCAGCGGCCCGGTACCAGTCCATGGGACCGGGGATTGAGGACCCTTGCCCCAGGAGCATCATCAGATGACTAGAGGAAATCAGGTAGAGGAAATACGGTCTACGTGTTTTGATTTTGCACAAATCCTGAAAACGGGGCAATGTGTGCAAGTCAGCTTCCTTTTTGTAAAAGTAGCCACAAAAGTATTTTTGAAAATGTGTGGGCAATGCCTAAGGAAAACGGAAGGGATCAAGATGGGGCTTTTATCGCCTTGCAGAACATCTCTATTTATAGAACAAATCAAGCTAGAACAAATTCTGGGAAAAAAGCATTATATACGTTCACTCAATATTGTGACTTTAACAAATCGAGACCTTCAGCTGCACTCTTGAACTATTCATTATGGTTCAGGCGCTGCATAATCTTTGGAAAGGAGCAGAATCAAACCTTCAGGCTCCTTTTCTGCAGCTCCAGGGTACAAGGCAAATTGTACTGGCACATTGCTGCTACCTCAGCTGCTGCGGTAGAATCGCTGGGAAGGTGCACCTACATTCAGGCAAGGAAGTCATGCTTCACCATACCTGTGCTTCAAAGTCAGACTCGTCAGCTACTGTTCCCAAGCTTCTTTTCTTGCTCATGTCTACTGGACTACTGTAATGTGCTCTACATGGGGCTACCCTTGAAGAGTATTCAAAAGCTACAATTCACACAATGCAGCTGCATGGACAGTTCTAGAGGCCCCTAGGTTGACCTATGAAACACCATTATTGTGTAAGCTGAGTGGTTGCCAGTTTGCTTCCGGGTGCAATTCAAGGTTTTGATTATTACCTTTAAGATCCTTACCGGCATGGGACCTGGCTACCTGCGGAACCATCTCACCTCAATGGGATTGGCCCGTTCCACTCACTCTGGCAGAGGGGCCTGTGGTAAATCCTGTCAGTCATTTCAGCTGGTGGGTTCTAAGAAAAGAGCCTTTTCCACCATGGTTCCCACCCTCAGGAACATCATGTCACTGGAGATCCACTCCCACCCTCTAGGCCAGGGTTCCTCAACCCCTGGGCCACAGACCAGCGCCAGTCTGTGGCCTGCGAGAAACCAGGCCGCAGAAGCGAGTGAAACCCCATCCATGCATGCGGGATGCAGGCAACATGTGAAACTAGTCCTGCCCCCCCACCCCGGGTCTGTGGAAAAACCGCTCTCCATGGAACTGGTCCCTGTTGCCTTCTGAAAGGGCCTCAAAACCTGGATGTACCAATGGCCTTTGGGGCTCTGATGGGGGTGTTCCATACTGGAGGTGGTTAGTGGACTAGGAAGATCCCAGCTCCATCTTGATCATGTAATGGTTCCTAGTTTACCCAATGTTTGTTAATTTTAACCTTTTAATGTTTTTAAGGTCTTAATGTTTTATTTTATTATTTTTATGATGTTGTAAACTGCCCAGAGTCACTTGATAGTGAAATGGGTGGCAAATAAATTTAATAAATGTATGTATGTGTGTGTGCGTTCGCATGTGTGTGTGTTTGGGATTCCTCATTTTTCGACTGCTAAGGAAAAAACCCTATAGCACAACCAGCTAGATTAGAGAAGGCACAGAAAAAGCACTCTTGCTAAAAGTCTTAACCGGCCACTTGCCAAAGTCTTTGCTGGTTGTTTGCTGCTGTATCATCAGTCCACCTGTTTCACTTATAAACCATGTGCCTTATGAAGATGACTTACTTTGGGAGCGGGTAACAGGTGAGAGAGATGGGCTGCAAGGAATGGCACCTAAGGCTCCCATTGTTTCCACGATTCCACTCTGCAGCCCACAAAGGACAAGAACCAAAATGATGCAGACAAACTTGTAGCGCAGGTTGTAGCCATCAAGGGCTGGCTTGGTGGCCTTGTAAAAGAGCAAATAGCCATAGAAGGAGAGGAAGGTGGAGATGGCTATAATGACATTGATGTAGGAATTGGGATTGGTGTAGCCCACCTGGAAGAGAAAAGTCATGACACTCTATGGGTCTTCTCAGTTGGGACCCACAGACATTTGTAAGTTGATTTTATGAAAGGCATATCAAAAATATTTCAGCTTAAGAAAGTTCCTGAACATTAGCTCTCTAGAGCAACCCTAGGACATTGTGCGCAGTGATTCTATAAGAAAAGACTTCTGCTTTTTGATGTGCTAAGACTATTAAAAGTATTGGTGTCTTCCGAAACTGTATAATGTGCCTAAGCAGAACAGCCATCCTCAGGATGGATTTGTTTAGTTTCCTTTAGGTTCTTACTGGAGCTAAATACCATTTGATCAATTACAAAATTGGCCACTTGAGCCTGCAGGGGTCCTTGCATCTTCACTCTCTTTGGATTACTTGTCAGGGAGTAGAAGAAAAAGTTCAGTGAGGAATATGCATCTTTAATGACATTGGGATGCAGATTTACTAATAATACAGGAAAGGATGCAACTGAGAAACTTGAAAAGGAGTCTTCCACACTATAGTATGGCGTTTTGTTGCATTCCACAGATGTCAATTATATACATTACTTCCAAAATGAGACAGCTGTTTGTCAGGGTTGCAAATAATACATCCATAATAAACAGCTGCGAGGCAAGTAGATTCCTCAAAGAATTGGTTTATTGAACATATCATATTGCATAAGCTGGTGAAAACCGACTCTGAATATTCCCGTGGTTTTCACCTAATTAAAAGTAAAAGTTTCTCCGTCTTCCCAAACAGTCAGTCACATGGTCCAATCAAGGTCCCGTCTGGTTGTCAGGTGACATCGCTCCTCCTCTCCCCAGCCACCTGTGGGAATGTCCTTGGTTCCCAGGAGAAAGTACAAGCCCCCTCTATCTCTTCCCCCCTCCCTATCCCTCAGCTCCAGTGTGGCAACACTGAAGCTGCAAAATGGCCTTGGTCAGGCCAGCTTCAGGGTTGACACTGCTATCCATAACATCAATATATTTCCATTATATAGAAGTATAGCTGATCTCAGGTTGATTTGATTTGTTTAGCCAAATCTTGGTGATAACCAAGACAAGCTTCATTGCTCCACAAGATGTAATGCCGTGTTCATTCCAGTTACCTCAATCCAATAGACATTTCTATCAACCAAACATGTAAGATAACTTATTTCCACCCACCCAAGAAAATATCCATGGGAAAAGACTCTAGAGTCCCATGGGTGTCAAACTTGTGGTGTCACATTGCCGTCACATGGCATTTTGCAACATTTTTTCCCTTCGCAGAGCTGGGGTGGGCATCTGGCCTGCGGGCCGCCAGTTTTGACACCTCTGCGGGGAGTCTAGACCATTGTCTAGTTTACAGGAGTTATATCTTTTTTTTCTCACTACCTATGGATTTCAGGGCCCAAATTACTCACAGCACCGTAGTCATATTCATTGTCCGTCCAGAGGATAAGGGTGATGAAGAAGAGGATGGTCCGGATGAGGGAGAGCTGATACACTGCCACAGTCATACATCGCAAGTTTACTCTGCCAGGGTGGGTGACAGATACAGAGAGAAGAAGGACAAAGAGCAATTTGCTATGTTATAAAGAGGAGGGAAAGTAAGGGAGGTTAAAAATGGCTCTTACCGATTGGCAGCAATCTCAGGAAGGCAACAGCAGCAGCAGCACGGAAAAGGATTCGGAGAAACCCGCTGTCCTGCCAGTTCCTGGACCATGCGCTCTGAGCCGCCAAAGAAGTCCCGGATCAATGCAAGGAACTTCCAAAGGGTGATGGAGTGGTAGCTGCAGCAATAAAAATAGGAACAGTGCATAGGTCACCTCACGCTTGGACTAGGTCACCTCACGCTTGGACTACTGTAATGCCCTCTACATGGGGCTCCCAAATAAGAGCATCCGGAGACTTCAGCTG
>JANHFL010000631.1:0-11527 GCA_032468155.1 Oxyrhabdium leporinum
GATAGATAGATAGATAGATAGATAGATAGATAGATAGATAGATAGATAGATAGATAGATAGATAGATAGATAGGCCATGACATTATTTGGCAAGTGAATTAATCAGTTCTAAGAAAAAGAGCCCTTTTGAGTTTGATGTAACTTAAAAATCAAGAAAATGTCCATGCGATGCTTGCGTTTACGTTTAATCACCTACAGTTGTTACCTGATGTTGAATAATTTGGCACAATTCACAACCTGCTCATGCTTTTGCAGTTGCACTAAAATTTGATAAATCTAATTTCAGAAGGCTCTTCAGGAATATTCCAGTTGCCTTGCCCTTGTACCTGCCAGTAATATTGCCATGAGAAGAGATTTAAAAGAGAGCCAGGCCCGCTGTTTAGCTCATCTGGGGAAACACGAGGAAGCCCTGAGAATTGCAGAAAACCTGGTTGGTATTTTTCTAAGTGACTTTTCTCTTTATAGATCAGCTTGCATCCTCAACATACTATATATACATATCAGTATATCTGGGGGGCTGGGCCTATTTCTTTTCATGCCTGTCATGTCCCATTCGATTCTTTTTTAAGTTTCTTTTCAATTAAAAAAAAGGCTTGCAGCAAGATGGGTGACAAATAAATATATAAAAGAACCTAGTATGCTGTCAAGTAAGTGCTAGCATTAAGCTTAATCTCTGTTTTTAGAATGCTTCTGCACCCACTTGTACACTGGAGAAGTTCTTGTAAAAAAATATTAGCTTGCTATTTCAGGAAATTGTGGGCTTGTTTTATTGGGGAAGGTATATTATGTCATTTCCAGAGTTTTCAAGCTTGGCCACTTTAAGTTAGCAATAGTATTTAGACTTATATACTGCTTCACAGTGCTTTTATAGCACTCCCTAAGCGGTTTTCAGAGTCAGCATCTCGCTCCCAACAATCTGGCTCTTCATTTTACTGATCTCGGAAGGATGGAAGGCCGAGTCAACATTGAACAGATCAGGATCGAACTGGACTGAGCAGTGAGTTAGCCCTGCAGTACTGCTCCCTGACTAAGATGTCTGGACTTCAACTCCCAGAATTCCCTAGCCAGCTTTTGCTAGCTGGGAAATTCTGGGAGTTAAAGTCAAGCACCTTAATTAACAAGATTAAGAAACACCACATTAGAATAACTCTTATTCTCCCTTCACTCTTTTTTTCTTTGTTTCTAGAGAAACGGGGCAACGAATACCGACCATGTTACAGCCGTACTTAATCTGCAATATGCCATTTATTACCTTCTGGAGGATATTGAGAACGTAATCGGGTGCTTGCAAAAATTGATCTCATTGCACCCATTTCATCCACAAATCTGGAATTTGCTGGCTGAAACCTACATGAGTTTGCTGCAATTTCCGGTGCCCTTGTCTGCAACCAAAGCCCATCTGTGGCAAGGCGATGGCTTACTTGCAGGCAGCTGCCTCCAGGTATCATCCAAAGAGGTCAGCTCTGTCTGTCATCAGACACAGAGCCAGAGGAAGGATGATCCTTTGTTGTGTCCCGTCCACACAAACGACAGCTTTGGATCTTGTGTGGAATCGCAAAGCGTGAAGAGACCCGTTTGTACCCCGGGAAATTCAGGGCCAGGACCCACAACAAAGAGAGCTTCCTTAGGGGAGCAAAGATTGAAAGATATTTGTGTCTATGCGTGTGCCTCCTTTCTTAGAGCCAGGTACACCTGCTCTCTTTTCATATCCTTATTTGCATATAAAGTACAGGTAGGCCTTGACTTAAAACCATTCATTTCACAACAATTCAAAGTTGCAGCAGTGGTGGAAAAAGTGACTTACAATTGTTGTAGTGTCCCTCTGGTCATGTGATCAGACTTTGGGCACTCGGCAACAGGGATGTACAGGGAGTCCTCAACTTACAACAGTTCATTTAGTGACCAGAGTTACAGCAGCACTGAAAAAAGTGACTTATGACCATTTTTCACACAGCCGTTGTAGTATCCCCATGGTCTCATGATCAAAATTCACACTCTTGGCAACTGACCCCTATTTATGACGGTTGCAGTATCTCAGGGTCATGTGATCCCCTTTTGCGACCTTCGAACAAGCAGAGTCAGTGGCAAAGCCAGATTCACTTAACAACCGTATTACTGACATATCATCTGCAGTGATTCACTTAACAACCATGGCAACAAAATGGGGAAAAATTCACTTAACTAATGTCTCACTTAACAACAGAAATTTTGGGTTCAATTGTGGTTGTAAGTCGAGGATCTCCTGTATTTACATTGCTTGTGGGTCCTGTGGTCACATGATTTGTAATCTTCCTCGGGGGCTTTTGAACAGCAAAGTCAATGGGGAAAGTCAGATTCTCTTAACGGTTGTGTTGATTCGTTTTAACAATTGCAGTGATTTGCATAACAGCCACAGCAAAAGTCATAACTCCCTTAATGACTGTGTTGTTTTGCAGTGAAAGTTCCAATTCTAATTCTGGTCATCAGTCAAAGACGATCTATTCTTTGAGTTCTCCCAAGAGACCTATGATCCGATCTTCTCCCAGCCTCCTCATTACTGAAAGAACAATTCCTTGTGGAGGTCAAATGTTAATCAATATAGAATCCTACTTTATTGCAAAGCTGGCTGGGGATGCTAATCAATACAGAATCGTAGCTTATTGCAGCCTGCTCAGATTAAAGTCCTGGTTTAGGACAAGGTGGTGATTTTAAAACTGACCAAAGTTATTAAATTGCAAGTTTAGGTGCAAGAAAAAACCAAATTTGATATTTCGAAAGTACCCTACTCCTGTGTACAATGGTCCATGGTCAACATGATTTAGCTTTATTTAATTTATATAGCTGTGCAACTACCCAAGGAACTGTGGGTGGCTAAGAAAAATAAAAACAAGCCAGTTTTACAGACCTATTAAAAAGAACCTGAGTCAAGACTAAAAATCATATTATCAGCTAATCAAACAAGCTGCTTCCACAGCAGAGTTTCTGCAGCATCCACACCCCCTTGTTGGGAGAAGAGCCAGATCTTCACAACCTTCTGGAAATCCAACAATAACTCTCTGATGTGCAATTTGGAGTGTTGCAAGGACAATCTATCAAAAATTGGGATTTATTCAATGGCATAGTTTTGCACAGCAAGGCAGTCCATGTTTGGATGTCAGTCAAAGCCAGTGTTTTTCCACCTTCGCAACTTTAAGATTTGTGAACTTCAACTCTCAGAATCCCCCCAGCCAGCAAATTCTGGGATTTGAGGTCCAAGCATCTCAAAACAGCTAAGTTTGAGAAACGCTGATTTAAGCCCCTTCCAAGGTTCACTCAGCTGGTTTATTGATAAACAAATAGCTCAGTTTGAAAACACTTTTACCCCTTTGATGGGAAAAGATCCTGTGAATTAAAAAAAGAGTAAAGTCAAGTTATTGTCATATGCTGGTTTTAATTGTTCATTTTTCTCTCTTGTTTCCAGCCTTTTGTTTCAGCTTATGCAGTTGACTCAATCTTCTTTTGCTTTAGAGAATAACCTGAGAACGCAACAGGAAATTGAAGACAAAATTAGATTTTTTGAATTGGAGGCAAATACCTTGTCCTTGATGACCGAGGTCAGTCACAATTCAGCAAGGGTTGTGTAAACATTCTCTGTTAAGTAGGAATCGTGAATGAAGAAATAACATCCAATAATTTGCAGATAGCTGCTTCATTATTTTTTCCCATTAGCCCTTAAGAAGAATAAGAAGTGATGGTGATAGTAATGTAAAGGGACGCCTGTTCAAAAATGTCCAAATATGGGTAGAATTTTAGAACTAGGGTTACGAGTTCTCCTAGAGGTCATCTACTCTATTCCCCCCAATGCAGGAATTCTGTAATTACAGGACCCACTAAAATGTCTTTTGTCTCTGCTTTTAAATACAAGTAGTCCTTGAGTTACAACCATAATGGAACCTGCCCATAACGGTTGTAAGTTGTAACGATTGTAAAATACTGGGTTCACACTTGTGACCGTGGCGCTTACTTAACAACCCCGCAATCACGCTTACGATCACCGCAAAAAAACCCCCCATCATTCTTATGATTTGAGGATAATTTTTTTGGTGGTGATCGTAAGTCACTAAACTGCGGTCATTAAATGAGCGTTGCGGTTATAAGTGTGAACGTGTTATTCGCTCAGGTGCAGTTTAGCTGAAAACGAGAAGTACTGGTTTTTGGCGAAGCTGTCATAAAATACAGTCATGCGACCATCAGACACTGCAAATGGCCATAAGCCCTGTTATGTGGCTGCGGAGGAGTTCATACCATTGAATCTTTGGATCTGGGTCGTAGGTTGTTAAGTGAATTCTTGTAAGTCTAGGACTGCCTGTGTTTTTGGTGAAAAGGAAGCTCACTGAGTCCTAAATCAGGGTTAGGATTAATGTGGGAAAATGTTCAAACCTTTCTTGCTTGGGAAATTCCTGCACTGTGTTGAACTGTCCCTGATCATTAACATAAACAAATATGCTGCCTCTTCAACCTTATCCTGTATAAATCCTTAACAAGGTCAGTCTTTTTTTTTTTTTCGTGCTTAAGGATTGCATGAATTGAGCCAGTTCGCATTAACCAAATTAGAAATCATCTAGAAGCTATAATTTCAGAATATTAATCCTGGTTTTCCTTTTTTAACTTTGCAAATGTCCAACTCTTCCTCAATTTGATGTGAGAAGGGAGAAATATTTTTGGTCAGAGGTAACCAAACATACGTATTTGTTTTCTTCCTGAGACTCTTATAAAAAAATAACAGTATGCTGCACAATAGTGATTAAAATGGCAGTGAACTGACAATGTAGCGTATTAAACGTTAATCATACAAAGTTTAGTTAACAGTATTAATCATACCGTATTAAATGATATTAATCATACAAAGCTTAGTTAAGACAATGTACTGTATTAAACAATATTAATCACACAGAATTCTGTATGCTTTAGTTGGAAAGCAAATGCACATCTGAAAGTACGTGACGTATAAATAGGAATTGGGGTTAGGACCACGAACCTCATTAATTTGTTATTTTTGTATGAAGTTATGGCTTGGTTCTTTTCTGAATGTTTTTTTAAGCTAGTGCAAAACTGATATTTCTGCTTCCTGTACACGCATTTCCTCGTAGGTTATGGGAGAAGATCTTGTCCCGGAAAAGTTGAAAGGAGAAGCTCAGGAGGAGGTGAAATGCTTCTCTGCTGAAGCTTTGCCATCCATCCTGACTGCATCTACAATGGAGTTTGAAAGAAAATGGTTCCAGAAGCTCCGAGGCTGCTTTCCTCACATGGACTGTCCGACGTAACGCCACATGGCTGTACTGAAGCGCTTCTTCTGTTTTTCGGTTCTGTTTATCCCATCTGTATTCTAACAGAGTTGGAAGGGACCTTGGAGGTCTTCTAGTCCAACCCCCTGCTCAAGCAAGAAACCCCATGTCATTTCAGACAAGGGTTTATCTTGCCAAGAGAACATGTGAACAGGAACCGTGCCTTTCATTGTAGCTCATGCAGTTCACATCGGAGTGTTTTTACCATTGAAAAGGATGAGCTGCTTTGTTTGAAAAATCATCTTCACATCTGGCCCTTCTTATACCTGTTTTTCCCAGCTGTGATGCCATCACTGTTTCTCCATGGACCTTGACCACTCTTCCTCCCCATCTTTTCATTGGGGCTCAGTAATTGGATCTTGACAGTATTTTATTTAAGTCTTTTAGGTTTTGTATAGTGTTTTTGTTCTTTTTAAGATTGTAGGCCATCCAGAGTTACCATTTGGTAAAATGGGTGGCCAATACATTCTACAAATAAATAAATGTGTAAAAATTTCTGGGGCCATGTGTAGTTCTGTTCCACGGACTTCCAATTCATTGCCATTTGAAAAACTTTAGGCAACAGAGAATACAGGGTTTTTAAATCACTATTTCTGCTTTGGAAGGGATACGTTAATATTTTAAATGAAGAATAAAAGTACGGTATAAAAACAGTCGAAGACTTGAGAGGGCGAGGCAGGGTGACCCTGAATAGATATCCCTGCAGGTAACTTAGGTTTAATCCATATAGGTAGTCCTCAACTTATAACAGTTCATTTAGTGATTGTTCCAAGTTACAATGACACTGAAAAAAGCAACTTACGATCATTAGGAGCATCCTAATGGTCACGTGATCAAATTTCAGACACTGTCATAAAATGCAGTCATGTGACTACAGGATGCTGCGAATTGCCGAATGTCCGAAGTTCGGTCACATAATCACAAAGGGGGCCTGGCTGCCAGAATTTTGAATTCAGGACATGCGTCCCCTTTTGGGGGGTCTTTTGCAATGTCGAACAGTTGCTAGGTCACCGGTCATAAGTCGAGGACTATCTGTATGCACACAAACAGACAGTGGCACAAAAACACATATCACAAACCCTTATTAACAACTCAAGGGAGACTTTATTGAGAAATGAGCTTAAGATTGGTACCTATGGTCTACTCTATAACAATCATTTTGAGGTAAATTGTGGTTCTCCACCTCGCTGTCCAATCTTGTCCTCAAATTTGGATTGAAAAACTAAATAACACCACCATTGTAGTGTTGACTTCCAAAATTGTAATGAACATCGACAGAATGTTTTTTCCCCCTTTTCTAGTCTCAATAGTCTAATAGCTATTTATACAACCAAATATTAACAATTCTAAACCTATCAATGGACGGAACAATACCAGGTGCTGGAAATTTATAACTATTTTTTTTTTTTAAAAAGCGGGGGTGGAAACATTAAAAATGCCACATTTTGCCTTTTACTGATTTTACTGTAATTTATTTCATCCATGGTTGTGAGTTACCTGGAATGGCTGGCACTCCAGCAGGATAGCAAAGCACTTAGACTTAGACACCTCTTCACAGCCCTCTCTAAGCAGTTTAAAGAGTCAGCCTCTTGCCCCCAACAATCTGGGTCCTCAGTTTTACTGACCTCAGAAGGATGGAAGGCTGAGTCAACTTTGAGCCCAGTGAGATTTGAACTGCAGGCAGCCGACAGTCAGCAGAAGTAGCCTGTAGTACTGCGTTCTAACCACTGCGCCACCACAGTTCTAGGATACAAGTTTAATAAATCCTCCTCCTCCTCCTGATGGCAAAAGATGGATACCCTGGGTTTTGTTCATAGGGCTGCTATATCTCGGGTGATCACTAGAGGGCGACAGAACTCTACCGCCCTCTCATGGCTGCCCTCTAGCGGGTATTCAACATTGTGCTGCCTATTGTTTGCACCTCGTAGCTCTTGGTCGACCCCTGACTCGCCTCCCCCTGCTCCATGATGGTCTAGACCTGGGCTGAATCCGCAACTTTTGCCCACCTCATTTCTGCTCGTTGGGAGGGCGGGCGAGGCAGGAAATCTTGCCTACCTCCTCCCGTCCGTTCAGTCCGGGCTTGTTTCTTAACCGATGGAATGAATTTCTCTACGGGGGGAGAAACTTTTGTTTTCCTCCATACTTCAACGCGTTAAGCCCGTGGAAGATGCGATTCTCCCCCCTTCTTTTTTTTCAGTTAAGGAAACAGAACGTCGCCTCCTCAGTGTTTTCCTCTTTATGGAGCGATTTTCTGCCTCCTTTTTCCGTGTGCCTCGTTAGCGCAGTAGGCAGCGCGTCAGTCTCATAATCTGAAGGTCGTGAGTTCGAGCCTCACACGGGGCAGAGCAACTTTTTCGCCCCCGAACAAGAAAGGAAAAAAAAACAACAACCCACTACGTTGCACTTTAGGTAAGGGGGACCCCCTCGTACCATCCAAACCACCTTATTTTTCAGCTGAAAACGCCTAAGGCTACTTCCGAGTGGACGTCAAGGAGAGTGAAGATGAACTAGCTAAAGTCGGCAGAAATGGCTTTGCCTCTTCCAAGCCTGTCCTTAGGACTTAACCTGTACTTAAGTATGTTTCTTACACATTTACTTTTGGGCACACGTGCACTTACACTAAAATTTATTTTTGTTAAAAAAAAAAAGATACTGACATTTGTTTTAGGGACTGGCATTTGGATTTGCTGTTACTGAAGACTGTTTTCCCTTCCAACAGGGTAGCTTGTGATTTTTCAGCCAAAGTGCCAGGTATTTTTTTTTTTAAAGTTTCCCTATCTTTTATCATACCAGTCTTTTAGACACAGGAACCTATTTTATTCAAAAAGTAGACTCAGAAATCCTTTGGTTGTGCTTGTCATGTTAAAAAAAACATGATAAATGAATTAAAACAGCGATTTTTCAATCTCAACAATTTTAAGATAGGTGTACTTTCAACTTCCATGGCTGACTGGGGCATTCTAGGAGTTGAAGTCCATACCTCTTTAAAACTTTCTAGGAGTTGAAGTCCATACATCTTTAAAACTTGCCGCTTGCATTCCCAAAGAACACCCACAGCCACACTTTTTGCGATAGCTAGCCTGCGGTGCTAAATGTTGGGTAATTTTTGACGCTGCATGAAAACCTTCCCTCTGGCCATCTGTGATATTGTGTGAACCTTCAAAATAGGATTCATGAGCCAAGATAAATACAAGGTGCACCTCTGAGGTTTCTGGAGAATAAACGTTGTCACTAGGCCCGCAAATCAGATTAACAGAGTTGGAAGGGACCTTGTAGGTCATCTAGTCCAACCCCCCACACACACACCCTATCCAAGCAGGAGACCCTACACCATTTCTGACAAACAGCAGTCCAGGCTCTTTCCTGAAAGCTTCCAATGATAAAGCTCCCACAACTTCTGAAGGCAACTTCTGTTCCATTGGTTGATTGTTCAGTGTCAAAAAATTCTGGGATTCACAAATGGCAGCCATTCCAGGTATGAATAACACCGGAAGCCAGATACCTCTTAGGGGTTGTGCCCTGTGTGGTTGTTACCCACACTGGTGATCAGAACTGCACAATCATAGCACAATCAAGAGATTTTAGTAGATGAACCCTTTTACGATACAGTTGTGAGCCCTTTTCACAATTTGCAGTTGCGGCATCCCTAGGAATGGCTGCCCAGTTTTCTCTTGGTCAAACAATTCTTCCATTGGGAATTTACTGATCTGAAGATAGGTTGCAACTGTTTATTTACAGCTTGTTTAAAATATTGGCTAAAAGTTTAAAAGATCCAACCTTTGTTCAAAAGTTTTATTTTTATATACAAAAATAATTCTAAAAGGCATTTTGAAAACATGATGCAAAATCAATCTCGTCTTCCTGGAATCTCGTTGAACAAGTCCATGGAGAGCTGGATCAGGGCCCTTCAGCTCACTCTCACTGGGCCTCTGGTGGTAAACTTGCCTTCTCCCGAGCGTGAGACATGAGCTTCTTTCTGAGTTGTCTAACCTCAGCCATTATTTCCCGTTCTTTCGATTCCAGCTCCTGCCGTCCTCGGTCTAAAGAGACTTTGAAAGGTAAAAGGAGGCCTTTTTAAAAATGATCGGTTACACCGTTAGCATCACAAGCGCAGTGACTATATCTGTTAAGATCCAAGAAGCAGCCAGCTGTTTTATTCTGAGAGGACAAATGTTCCTGGGGATTCTAGAAGCAATCCCTATAAGGTTTCTGTAAGGTAGGATATTTATTTACTTATTTAGATTTATTTGCTGCCCGTCTCGCGGTTGAGGTGGTTCAGGGTATGTTGTAGGTCTCATCTGTTAAGGATGTACATCTGGAGGCCTCACGAAAAAGGTGGGTGTCCTTTCTCTATGAAACATCATTCCCCCCCTAAGGTATGATTGGCTCCCACCTTCTTGCTTTTCCAAAAGATCCTGAAGATGTGGTTTTTGTCAATGGGCTTGAGACCCCAAAGAGAGAGGGAGCTGATCAGTTGATTGATTTCACTGTGTGTGGGGCTATTGCCATGGGGAGAAGGGGGGAGGTTTTATGGGTTTTTATTTCTGTGGGTTTTTAATGTTGTAAGCCGCCTAGAGTTACCTGTGGGTGAGTTAGGACGCCATATAAATTAGTATAATAAATAAAGTGAAAGAAAACTGAATTTAACCATCCAAATGGAATTTGGAAGGCAGAGGAAATATACATTTATTCAGGGCAGGTTTAAAAAAAATAATCAAAGCATTATCTGCCCTTCCATTGCTGATTCAGAAGCGAGGGTCACAGGAACTGTAGAATTTGTAATCCCAGTGCATCTGAATGGCACCAGGGTGGGGAAACTGACAGTACCCTGATTTCAGTCTTGCCCTTGTTTGTAGGGAATAAGAAAGATGGCCTTGATGGAGAATTTAAGTTCAAAAGAAGCAGAAATTATGTGGAACAGGCTTAGGCAGACACTTCCCTAATTCACATGAGTATAAGAAGGGGCAGAAGTACAACCCTAATCAGATCTGTTATTAGAGCTCCTCTCAATAACTTTCTTGAGGAGTTGATTCCTAATTTGGTCTACATCTTTCCACCTTCAACAAGCTATTTGGTTGCAAGTACCATTTATGGCTACCTACAATAACCAGATGCAAGAGCAGATATTTTTTCCTTCAAAACCCATGTTTTGCCACTTACAGTGGATGGAAGAGTCTCCCCCAGAGGATTCGTTTAAGCAGGTGTTGCTATGTTGCATCTTCCGATGGCTTTCTGAACCTTGTCGACTGTTGGAGGTTCTCAGATCCCGCAGTCGCTCTGTCGAAAGTGGACACGTTTGAGATACGTTCAGCCAGATAATGTACTTTTGATTTTTATGTATAGGGTATTCCTTGGGCTGGCTTATAAAATAATTCATAATACATAAGCCGCCCCAAAATCTTCTGGAGTAGGCAGCCGTAATATATTTATTTTTTTAAAGTTTCTAATACCATCTCAAGTAGCTGTAATGTTTGGCAAGAGGTAGCTTTTAAAAAAACCGACGATACCCATTGTAATGGGAATACAGCAAAAGTGAAGAGGTGGATTGCTCTCTCTAAAGCAGCGTTTCCCCGATCTTTCTGGGTTGGCGGTCTGGCATGGAGGGAAGGGAGTTAGAGGGGATGGTTCTGTGTGGGGGGCAGGCGCGCGCTGGAAGCTTGCGCAAGTGGGGTTGCGAGCGCGCGCCGGCCTACCGTTCGCGCAGCCCGGTTGTGAAGAGCCCATGGGGCGGTAGCGGGCCACGGCGCGCAGGTTGGGGGGCCCTGCTCTAAAGTCTTCAGGCCAGTGTTTCTCAACCTTTGGCAAATTTAAGATGGGTGGACTGCAACTCCCAGAAGTCCCAGCGGCCGCAATGGCAATGTATGTGTCACGAACGAAATCGTAGACATTTCTGAAGGTCTGTTCTGCCGTGTACAAACAGCTCTGCCCCCTCACCAAAATAGCCATCTCCGCCCTGAAGCTTTACTGCCAGTTCTATGGCGTCGTTCATTTCTTGGTTTAGAAACCGCTTCCTGTTGGCATCCGAAGCAGCGGCGAGGCCACGCTGTGCCACGAGCTGCTCTTTTTTCCCCACAGTTTCCTCCACCTAAAATGGGATAGAAAAGCAGGACATTTCCATTAGAAAAGGAGAAAGCAGGACGAGAGAAGGATTATAGAGCCTAGGTGGCGCAGTGGTTAGAGTGTTGAACTGCAGGCCACTTCTGCTGATTCAATCTAGCGGTTCA
>JANHFL010000632.1:0-28872 GCA_032468155.1 Oxyrhabdium leporinum
AGCCCGCCCTGAAGGATACGTACGGTCGGAGGTTGCCCACAGCTCGCGTTTCAACGGCTGGCCCCGCCCCCGGGCTCTCCCAGAGCTCCTGATTGGAGGGCATCCCGTCGGGTCATTTGCATGTCGCCTCCGATCGGTGAGCCAGAAGGGAGCAGCGAAGAGAGAAGTTCGCGCAAAGCTTCTGCAAAGTGTCTCTCGAGGGGCGCGGAGGGGGGAAACACCGGCAGCCTCCGCAGCCGCCCTGGGTTGCTTTGGGTTTCCTCTCGTCCCTCCCCGTCTCGTCTTCTAAATTGATTCTGGATCTTTGCCGGGGAAAGGCTTGTGTCCGTTCCCCCCCCACCTTCCCGTCCACCAATTAGGCGGTAGGCATCGCCTCCTCAGAGCTCTGCTGGATCCTCCGCATCTTCTGCCGCTAGCCCACGATTTTCCACCCCGTCTTCTCCAAGACGGAAAAGAAATGATCTCACTCGGCCCGTGGAATGGAGACAGCTGGCACGCGTGAAAACCTGAAGGCACCGCGGGAGCTCCAGCCCCAATCGGGCTCGCATCGCGGCTCCTGAGTCCCGCGATCGTTCTCGGTCGCCTTTGCGAACCGCGCGGGACTCGGCAGCGGCGGTGCCTCGGAGGAGGGGACCGCCGAGTTTTCCTTATGGCCGGGATATATAGCACGCCTTTGAAGACCCTGGAAGATCTAACCTTGGACTCCGGGTATGGGGCAGGGGACTCCTGCAGGTCCCTCAGCCTCTCGTCCTGCAAGTCCAACAGCCAAGCCTTGGCCTCGTCTCAAGCCCGGGGCAACTGGTGGTACTACTCGGGCTCCATGAACAGCCGCAACAACAGCTGGGATACCGTCAACACCGTCCTGCCGGAGGATCCCGAAGTTGCCGACATCTTCGCCAAATGCGCCAAACTGCCCGACCTCGAGGAATTCCCTTGGAGCGAGGAAGACGTGGAGAAGATCCTGAGGAAGGGGAAGGAGGTGACCAAAGGAGGAGGCTTCAGCCCAGAAGCCGCGAGGAGGCTGTCGATGCTCCTCCGGAGGCCGCTGATCCGGATCTCTCGGGAGGCGCAACGCCTGAGCGTGATGCACGCCAAGTGCACCCGCTTCGAGATCCAGAGCGCCATCAAGCTGATCCAGAGTTGGTCCCTGTCGGAGAGTTGCGTCCTGGCCACCGTCAAAGCTCTTTCGCTGTACAGCATGAGCGCCGGCGACGGCTTAAGGAAAGGCAAATCGGCCCGCTGTGGCCTCACCTTCTCCGTCGGGCGCTTTTTCAGGTGGATGGTAGACACCCGGATCTCCGTTCGGATCCACGAGTACGCGGCCATCGCTCTTGCCTCTTGCATGGAGAACCTGGTGGAGGAGATCAAGGGCCGTGTTCTGGCCAGCCAAAACCCAGACGGAGACGGGGCGGGAAGTGAGGTCTCCTCCGAAGTTCTCGAGGCGGTGATCAACAACGACGCGGAGCTTTGGGGAGTCCTGCAGCCCTACGAGCATCTCATCTGCGGGAAGAACGCCAACGGTAAGGAGCGGTGGCCGCGCAATTGCCTTGCCCTTTGGGCGAAACTAATTTTCTTGAGCTCCGAAGACTAGATTTTCACGTTTTTCGTGTTTTTAACATCTGGCTCTAAGCTATTGGGAGAATCGGGGGATAGGAATTTGGTGCAGATTTACACTTGGGGAGGTGTCTTGGTGGCATACGTTTCAGAGGAATTGCACTTCTTGGTGGGGATGCTTAAATAGTGTATAGGTACGCGAAAGACGCAAATGGTAACGATTGGGGACAAAAGCAGCATGTTTTTGTTTTAAGTGATCTGCTTCGTGTTGAGCTAAAAAAAATAACAAACTATCAACAGAAGAGAATATTGGTAGCTCATGGTTGAACTGCGAGGTGGAGCACTGATGATGTTACCTAGTTGGGTAAATGAAGTGTCTGCAAGAAAACAACCAAGTTCAGTGAGCCTCGATGACCTCACAAGTAATGATTTGAATAGTTTAAAAAAGTACTGCTTACAGCAAAATTGCAATATCCTATATGAATGCCCTTAAAAGATTAGTAGCACTTTCTTTAGAAGTTCGGGAAGTAATTCTGATGAATTTAGACAGAACTGCAATCTGTTAAGCCATCCATACTATGGTGACATCCAAACTGTACTATACAGAATATTTAAGTCTTTAAAGGTACAGTAATCCATGTAGTTAGTATATGCTTTGCATTGAGATGTGCTAATTAATGGAAAGTGAAAATAAAGTAAGACCAGGTCAACTAAGAAAAATAATTGCTATGTAGAATCAGTCAGTTCACACAGTGCATATAGTTAATTAATGTTAATTACACAGGTAGTCCTTGACTTATGATCACAATTGGGAATAGAACCTCCATTGCTAAGTGAGACAGGTGTTAAGTGAGTTGCTACCAATTTTATGTTCTTTCTTGCCGAGGTTGTTAAATGAATCACTGTAGTTGTGAATTACATGGTCCTTAAGTGAATCCAACACCCCTCATTGAATTTGCTTGTTGGAAGACGGGTGGGAAGGTCAGAAATGCCCGTCTCCTGACCATAGAATGCTGTGACCATCCTTAATACATGCCAGTCACCGGGCACCTGAATTTTGATCACACAACTACGGTGATGCTATGATAATCATAGGTGCGAGGACTAGTTGTTTGTCAGTTTTTTTCAGTGCTGTTGTAATTTTGAGCAGTCACTAAATGCATGATTGTAAGTTGAGGTACCAGTACATCATAAAATATGATTGAAATAATGAGGATGATATTACAGAAGCAAAGGCTGACTTCTTCTAAAAGCAAGTTGCAAAGTGATTTTTTTTGTATTCTTCACACTTCATATTAATCGCTCTTTCTTTTTAAGCTAAGATGGGTCACACATTTTTTACCAGCATGCCAAAGGCTTTGCTTCAGTCAAGGTTACTCGTGGGAAAGTCCTGTTCAACAAATAGTGGGGCTTAAACTGGTCAGGGCTAATTCATTCTTTTGATTCAGGAAAACCTTGCTTTCTTAAGAAACACAAGCTTTTCTGAACAAGTTTCCTTTTCAGTTCCATTTACAGAAGCCAGATGACAGGCAGCTATGTCTTCATTACAGCAATTGGACAGCATCTTTGAAATCTAGTTTAAAGGTTCTGATACAATTGTGTCCTCCTTAATCTCTCATCACTTCCTGGCTCTGAAGATTCTCATAGCACAATTCTTTTCAGATGGATCTTTTGGAAAATAACAAGAGCAGTGATGACACTATTTTTCCTTTATTTTTTAACTGAATACTCAACCTACAATCCAAAGTGGCTCAGGACAGGCATGGGTTGCCATCTCACTTACATTTTCAATGTACTAAATCTTAAACATGAGTAACCTTAACTGGATAAAAACCTAAATATATAGTTTTGGAGATGGGGATTCCTCTCATCCCTACTCAGACTATAATAGCAATTTGCTGGGTGTCTTTTTCTCATAATATTTATTTCTTTATGTCATTTACTAGAGCCACCCACTATAGAAAATTCTGATCGGCTGTATATTGCTACCAGCTCTAATGCAGCTGGTAGATAAGGTGTAGCTGGCTGAACTTTATGGAACTCACTATATCATGTCTATTAGATGACTCACAGTCAGTCTTTCAACTCTCTCACCCTTCCCTATGTTACATTCTGTCTAAGTTCCTGGGAGTGTAACGATAATATTAAAGAAATGTTCCTGGAAATGCTAAGGAAAAATGTGAAAATGAAACAGAGTACTGTCTGGTTTCACCTTGGTGTCACTAGTGCTGTACTACATCAGTTTCACCAAAGGTGCTGATACGTTTTGCTAATTACAGTTTTGTTTTGATTACACAAGTTGATAAGTAACTTTAAAGCAGGAAATGACTAAGGGTCTTCCATTTAAGGCTGGGTTGTCATCAGCATATGGCAGCATATATTGACTGTGAGAAAAACTCAGCCTGTTGACAATTCCCATTCACAAAATAATAGTGCTACAGACTGAATTTAGCCCAGATCAGTTTCTGTCCTTCACTACCAAAATAATGGAAGAGCCCTTCTGGATCAGACAAGAGTCTGTTAGTCACCAGATGTCTATGGAAAGCACAAATCTCTTTCTGTTTTCCTTCTGCCTTTCTGTCTTTATTTCAAACAAGTTTACATCCCTTTTTTAAAAAAAATCTTGTTTAGCTGGGAAATCTCCCTTTTGTTCTAACAGCTTTCTTGATGCCATTTTTAGCCACGCTGAACAGTGATTGACATAATTTGACCTTCTTTTACCTGCAGTACACATTCTTATTGAGTTTCTGTTATTGTGGTTTTGAATAGCTGCTAAATATTATTGAAAGCTTCAATCTTTTGACTTTCCCTTCAGTAATTTGTTTCACTTCTTGTTCTTAAGTTGTAAGTTTTGAAGTTAGAAGTGACAGTCCTGGATCTGACAATCTGCCTCTGATAAATTAAGCTTGACAGAAAAGCTATTACCATGGGATTTGATGCTCCCCTATACAGAGAGAATTGCAATGGAAGGCAAAGCTGGAAAGGCTGCTGGAAGGAGGGAAAAGACTGGATTGGGAAACAAAAGGTGGACTGTGGCTACTATCTCTGTCACTAGGCTGCACAGGGAAAGTGAATTCCAAAAATAACTCTTGCCCATGTTTTGCAAGTTGCAACAGTTTAAGAGAAGCTATTTTTTTCTTTCTGACTCTTCAAAAGTAAAAGGAGATGTCAGGAATTACTCAAAACTAAGCCTCTCCATTAAAAAGAAATGTTTTTAAAAATTACTTTTTGTCTTATTTCCAGTGAAACGGCTTTATTTTATAAAGTTGCACATTTTTATCATTGATTTATTTAATGCAGAAAGATGTATTAAAATAAGAGGTGGATTGATTTTTGTCCAATCCTAGCCACATTCAAATCATTAGTTTTATTGGGGGTTGTAAAAATTCACTTTAAGCGGTCACTGGTCACAACAGTTGAGAATTCTTGCTTTCATCTGCTTCCATTACATTCCAGTCTGGATGAAATGCAATATTTTCACCCTCATTCTCTACAAATGATTGATCCTGAATTGGAAACTCCCCAAGTCTTAGGGTTTTTTTTTTCTTCCTGAGATCAGCTTGTGCCAGTCACTTTTCAAAATTAAACTTATTATCTATTGGAAATGTATCATTTTTAATATTTTTTATTACCTACACAAACTTTTATATCACCCTTTCTTTTTATAGTCACCTTTATTAGGAATAAAAGCAGTAAACAAACAGAAGTATCATTATCCCAATGCTACATGGTGCTGTAGGTGCACAGCTCAAAGTATCTGGAGTGTCTGACTAACCAAGATGCTGATTTAGAAATAGCCAAAGAAAAAGATTTCTTTCTAAATGACCAAACTGAATGGACAGAGGCTTGTATTATATGAAAAGGATATATGAAAAGAAATATTTATAAGTATTCAAAATGTGAAGTAGCTATGTTACAATCATGAACTGGATACAAAGCTTTGATTTGTCATGCAAAGGATGAGTTTCATTTCACAGTGTTATATGCTTTTTTAGATCATTCTATCAAATATATTTATTTATATATACATTCTGACTTCCTGTGCCCAAATGTGCATTTAATTTAGTTTTAGGAATGTATTTATTGTGTTAACAAGGAACATGGAATGCAAGACATGGAGTCCGTGAAATGCACTTGATTACTTGAACTTTGCAAAATGAAACTGAGCGAGTGTTTAATTGGGAAAAAATGGAGCTTGATTTTTCAATATAAATTAATTTATTCTTTCAGAGATAAGGTAGCAACAATACTGAATGGTTAAGTAGATTCAATTTCTCAAAGTAGGAATAAGATTTGTTTCAAGATATACAAATTCTGCACTTTCAATTTGAAAATTAAAGACTCAAATGTTTCTTAGATGGTCAATCATTTCATCCAAGTAAGTTTTTATCATCTGCTATCTATATCCATTAGTGTGTGGTAATGATTCTGCTGATAGCTTATCTCAGGAGATCTCTGAAACTTGAGTGACTGGTTCTAAGAAAATTTTTAGAAGTGACCAGTTGCCTGTATTATTGGTTACAGATCTTTTGAAGAGAAATATTCTGGATCTTGAGTGATAATAGTAGCCAGAAAGATACTCTAACCTAAGGAGACTCTTTTTTTAGACCAGGGATGTCAAACTAAAAGCCTGGAGGCTGATCCAGCTCGTGGAGTTCTGGCCCATAGGGCTGCCTTGGAAACAGTGAAGGACTGGCCTGTGGTGCCTCTTCCAGTGAAAATGGAGCTCGGCAGGGCCACGGGCGGTCCTCTTGAGCTCCGTTTTCGCTGGCAGAGGGTTGCATGAGGCCATCACAGCCAAAAATGGAGCATGCAAGGGCCACGGACAGTCCTCCCAAGCTCTGTTTTCACTGGCAGAGGGTTGCAGAAAGCTGTTGCAGCAAAAAATGGAGCTCGAGAGCCCGTTTTCGCTGGCAGAGCGCTTGGGCCACCACAAGCACCCCAGCATGAGTGACGTTGAGCTGGCCACGCCCACCCTGGCCATGCCCCTCAAGGTCAGATATAACCCTGATGTGGCCCTCAATAAAATTGAGTTTGACATCCCTGCTTTAGACCAACAATACTAGAAGATAGCACTTTACACAACATGGAATTTGGCCCTGACATATTTTTTTTAATGGTGACACTTTTCAATAAAAGCTACTATAGATTTGAAAAAAAAAATAGACTGTTGTTTGTAAAAGGAATAAAAGCTGAGTCGTTTTTGCATGGTTTCTCAAGTTTTTCAAAATGTAATTTATGTGTAAGTGGAAAAGTACTGAGTTATTATCTTAGAAAATATAAACTGCTTTTGGATGTTGTAGAGATATCTACAATATTCTTTGGCTGAAAAAAGGAGAGTGCTGGCTCTTCATTTTTCTAAGCTGTATACTTTGCACTAATTGTCACTGCTTAGAATCACTGGGGAAATATTCAAAAATTAATACAAGCCTTCTGCTTCCCTCAAGTCTCTCCAGTAAATATCTTTAAAAAATCTTGGCTATTGATGTAGCTTTACTCCTTGCTTTAAAGGCCAAAAACAGGCCTAAAAGTTGCCAGGAGGGCAGTTGCATTTATTACCCTTGGTGAGGATTACGTTGACATCCTAAAGTTGCTTTAGCCATGATTCAATTTAGTTATTACTTCACAAGATAGGTGATCATCTCTCATATCAGCCATTCTTTCCTGTCTCCCAGGTTGAGGAATAATAATGATGATTTATCTTGCCCAAAGGGTATAAGTTGCCAGAAAATCATGAATGTGAAGCACTTAAAATGTGAAATAGCATTTAATGGTATCTAGCTTTAGGTGAACTTCCTAAAATAAAATTTGAGAATCTAAATCTGGATCAATGAGGATTTTTTTTTAGAAGAATAAATTTAGGTGTTATGATGAATGCTCAGAAGACTGGAACCATACACTTACTTTATCAATTGTTCTTAATCTAAACAAATGTCTGAATGGTTTGAGGAATTATGAAACAGTAAAGGTAGTACAATCCAAACATGAAACTGTAACACAAATACTTGTTGCACTCTTTGCTACGTTGTAAATACTTTAAAAACTCCAGTTGTGCTTGATTCCTAAGTATGACATGGATGGATATATAGGTGTCTGTTGAGTTTTAGGCAATACAGAAATCATTTGCAACTGCTGATTTCTGGGAATATTTTTTAACTTCTCACTCTAGTTTATAGTTCTGGAACCTCCTAGTGATGATCTGTCATGGTCTTGCTTACTATTCTCAAGATCAGTGAAGCATTGCTGGAAGAAGCATAAGAAGAATATCTGTGGAGATTCTCAGTCATCCAGGTCATGGGTCTCCCAAAGATGCTTTTTTTCAAGAGGCAACTGGACTTTGGGACATAAGAATATTTTTACAAAAGTAAGGATGTATTAATCCACGGATTAGGCAAAAAAAATGATAAGTAAAGAGAATTATTAATGATCATCACTTTAGTAGATTACCTCTGGTTGTTTGAATGAAGAAATACTTCAAAACAGAATTTGTTTCCATATATTCTATATAATGCAACTCCTGATTACATAATTATTTCAAGAGTGCTGCATAAAGAAATGCTGCATTCCAGGCTGTGGAATGTTGGATTTGGCATTCTGCCTAATACCCACTTGTTGGGTGTATAAGATGCTGAATAGTTCTGAATCGTTTACATCTTACAAGAGATTCACTATTTCTGTAAAGACTACAGGAGATGCCACATATTATTTTAATTAATCATTTCCATATTCTTTTTGTTGAAGAAAATGGTTGACCGTGTTTAAACTCTTCATAAAAGAAACTGTGAACAATTAGTAAAAGTGTACTTGTTAATTTCACAATTCTAATTTATAAGAAAAGAGATGCCCTATAGAGCACATTGGAATCTTTTGGGGAAAGATGGGAATGTTTTGAATGGAGACGTAGGCAAAAAAATTCAATGCACAATATTGGATGAATAAATAAATCTAAAAAATATGCTGGAATTTTGAAAACCTGATTTGTCAAATAATGTTCAAGTTCAGGATTTTGTACTTGTGAGAATCTGTTAAGTATAATTGTACCATTACCCATTAAGAAGCTTTTTAAGGAAATGTTACACAGAGAAGTTTGTAAGTCTGTGTGGACATCACACAAAGACAACATTATTTACCCATGAAAAGTCATATGATGGTTCCTAACTGAGTTCTTATAACTTGGTGTCTTAACCAACTGATGGATTGGTATCATCTGATAAAACTAATTGAATAACTTTATTACACTAAAATAACAGTTTTATCAGTTGCAGTGGTGGATAGTTTTGAAGTGTTATAATACATCAATGCGTTTTGTACTTTCTGAATGTATTTTGATATGAGGGATGCTTTAAAAAAACTACCAGAAGGGACTTGAAAACAACAGTTATTTTAACTGGAAAATAATGGCTACACTGGAATCAAGGTCTAGCATCAGTACCTTTTGATTTTATTGATGGTGATATTTTTAAGAAGTAGCATCTATATAAAAAAGATGAAAACTGAATAATGCATGAGGAAAAGTGAGTATTTAGGGGTGGGGGGCTAAGAGGCTGAAGATGGCAGCCATATCAGCATGATCAGTTCTGCCCTTTTTCTCTCTATGTGTGTGCTCCACATTATTTATTTAACCTCTAGCATATCATACATGGATTAGCAATATATATTAACATTTCACCCAGATTAGTAAGCACAGTAAATATAAGTGTTAAAAAGATAAATTCTTCAAATACCAATGTCTAAGCCACCTAACCATTGAAGTACAACATCGTTTATATTTTAAAAAAATTGAATGTTAATTACAGAGCTTTGATCACACCAAAGCAGGATGTCATCCCATCTTAACTTTTGTTTTAACCACAAGCTGTCAATACTCCTGAAAGTATTCTGAATTGTAGATTGGAACAAGGTAACTGGAGTTTTTAATGTTCATTTACAATCCCATCTATTCATGGTACCGATTTAATAAATGCATCTGAACTATGAATGTGGCATATATTCACCAAGCATCATACTTCAGGAAAGATTCAAGGGTTTATTTGATTATGTGCCCACTTGTATTTATTTTCCTTCTCTCTTTCATTAGTAAAGAGTATATTACAGCTTTGTTACATTCTTAATGTATAGTTTATGACTTCAATGACAGCTCTGAAAAGCTGTGTGTTTCATTATCATTCAAATCTGTGCTCTAATTCTTTGGTGAGATGCACGTCCTGAACAGCAGAATTACCTTGTAATGGCTGTTCTGTATTCCAAAGACAGTACCACTCTAAACAGTTGAACTGTAGTAGCCAAAGTGTTTGGAGAGTAGCTCATTAATTTTAATAAGCTATTATCTTCATTGCTGTGTTCTGTGGAATTACGTCTGCATAAGAAAATAGCTGCAAATCTGATAAAGGAAACCAGCAGGCTGCAAGAACATTGATCATCTACAATTCCATTTGCCTGAATATCAACATTACAGTATTATGAAACAACTCAAAAAGTTGAACCAGAAGACTCAGTTGTGAATAGTTGCTGGCAACAAAATGAATCACGCTTTTAGTTCTTTGGTTTGTAGGAGAATTTGCCTATATGATTCAAGCTAATATGTCTGAAGGATTCCTCCCCAGTGAAATTGAGGACTTTCCCTGACAATTAATTACCATAAATGCCATAGGCAACCGTCATAAACATAACTGACTCCCACACAAGCTAATTCCCACACAAGCTAATATTTCCCACACAAGCTAATATTTCAATGGCAACGAATGTGTCAGGATAACTTTACATAGCCAAGTCTGTCACTGGATTACAATTTCAGGTGCTCCTTTGCTGATGTATGGTAGATGTATGTCTATTTGTACTTTTCCGAGTGGACCTTCACATCCCTAAATTGTACCTCAGAGTGGATAATTTAAAGTGGGGCATTTTCATTCAAGTGGTGGAGAATAGACGAACAAGCAAATCGAGGGCATAATAATCTCTGCCTGTGTGAAGTTTCAGACATAGAAGCTAAGACGTCTTTTTGTCTAGATTTAAGCACTGGTTTCTGAACTGAGAAAATAAAATAAAGCAGGCATAAGGATTAAACCCTTTTCAAGTAAAACAGACATAGGATTTGAAGTATACAGTGCTAAGAAATATGTTACGCTATTTCCATAATTTCATTTTTTTTTAAATGCTGTAGGAAGACAGATCTGAATCCAGACTGACGAATAGATTTAGACCTTTGCCACACAGATTGTTTTCCCTTTCAAAAATATACCTTCTAAATCTATTAGACCAGGAGGCAGACTAATAAATGGCCCCCTAGCGTTTTCCCTTCCGTAGTCACAGCCACTTTTAAGGATGGTTTTCATAAAAAAAAGAAAAGATTAAGGAAAAGGGGTTACAGCCCCCCCCCTCTTCCTTCTCCTGTGCTTTAAATATAGTCTGGATTGGTGGTCTCTGCAGTTATTATTTTTTAATGCTAACAAATATAGCCTTGTGTTATCTTGAAATGGAGGATTAGCCCAAGATTATTTGCTGTTTGAAATGAAGGCTAAAGGGAACATTTTGGGTGTATCCTGTTCCATTTATAAGTCAACTGATCACTGAATGTTACTTCAATGCCAGCAATATTATAACTGTGAATTCTACTATTCGGACAAGCATAGTAAAAACTCCAGTACTTCATCCTCATGCATTGTTCCCCAGCTTCTGCAGCCTAAAATCATTTTACTTAATCGTGTGTTTGTGGTTGACTAACGCCACTTTAATATTGAGTTCATACAATTTTCTGAAATCAGGATTGTATGAAAATACCATGGGCCTCTACCATTACGGAGTGGAAGCTAAAGAAACAATAAACCCAATTCACCCATGCAGCCACACGTGTGAGAAGAAACAGAAGAGAAAGTGTAACTGGGTGTATTTCCTCAAGGATGTTTCTTGTTATCGTCCATTGGCAAAAAAGGAAAGAAAAATAAAACTATATTGAAAGAATTAACATGCCAGAACAATGTCTGTATCTATGCTAGAACTCTTTGCTGAACTCTAAATCCTGTTTTTAAGTTTTATGCCTAATGATTAAGAAGACTGCTCTGTTCTCCCAGTAGGCAGGTAGGAATATTTTCTTCTTAGGAAATATATACATGACTAATTACTCTTGGCAGTCAGCATTATGGAATGACTTAAACCTGGAATAACACCTAAGCTGTTTCGTAACTCACTGGGATTTCCTATACAAGAGTTGGGTTTATACAGTAGCATATAGTGATTCTTCAACCAGCACTAAATTCAGAAACAGTAAATAAATACTTGGGTTACTTCTTACAAAAAAATACAATTTGCTAAATATATCCTCATGTTCTGAAGATCAGACCTTGAGACTCAAAGTAACAATATTCAGAAGCAGAAAAGACAAAGAGTTGTTATAAGTGAAACCTCTACATTCTGTGAGAAAAAAATCACCTATGTTGTTGTCAGTTATTAGAATAAGATTTGATTTAACTGAAACTCATCAGACCAAATTGTGGCACCTTTTTCTGCTGGGCTTCTCAACACAATTGTTAGACCCTCCCCCCATTTTGACAAACTCTCTTTATATTGGAAAGAGCTGAGAGCCAATATGGTGTAGTGCTGGATTTCTTAAATTTCCAGGATATAGTTCATTCTCAGCCCAGGAAATTCATCAAGTGCTTTTGTGGTAGATGTTGCCTCTTGTCACAACCTAATTTACAGGGTGGTAGAATTGGGAAAAATTGGAAAATAGGATGTCATCTTTGCTGCTTTGTGGTCTCAAATGAAAAATATAAATCAAATCAAATAAAGTGGTCTAGAATTGAGAATTGATCAAACTTTTGAGAGCCTGGTGTAGTAATTAAGGCATCAGGGTAGAAACTGGGAGGCTGTACTAATCTGACCTTGGACATGAATCCAGCTGGGTAACCTGGGCCCAGTCACTCTCTCTCTCAGCACAAGGGAAAAAGACAATGGCAAACCACTTCTGAAAAACCTTGCCAAAAAAATGGCAGGTATTACTCCAAGCAGTCACTGGAATCAAAAATTAACTTGCAGGCACAAGTCAATTATTATTTTTAAAAAACTCCCCTGCATTTGACTTAGCACTGCAGTTTCTTTCAAATTCCATGCTATTAGTGGATAAGATGTAAGGATATACCATCAACTGCTTTCCATAGCATTGTAAGAGAGTGAATGATGGCTATTATATTTGCAATTGTCCACACAGTTCTGATATATAAGGATATAGCAATGTTTAACATACAAGGGGCTTTTGAAAGGATTTAGAACATTTTATTCGTTAAGGAATGAATGCCTTGCATCATGATCCTGGGGAAAGATGTCTTTGGTTTAAGTTCAGACCTGAGTGTATGTCAGACCAGAATGCAGGCCTCTTGGATCCCACTAGATAACCAGCAGGAGCCAGGAATCCATGAGGACCCATAGATTGCACATCAGCTAAGTCTGCAGGGAGTCCTACACCACCCAGAGTTAAAAGATGGAAGATCTTTATATCCAGAGGGTCCAGGGAGTTTTCCTGGGGGTGGAGTTACAATCTGTTCTTCTTGATTCAGACATTCACAGTCTTCTGGCAGTGGGGAAAAAACCTAAATGACATGATTTGAATAGTATGGGGCAAATGTATATAATCTCATGCTGACAAAGGTCAAATAGGGATGGGATGAGAGTTGAGCCCTGAGGCAAAACAGAGGCCTAGGGCTTGACTTCTCTAACTGGAACCAGCCTCAGGGGAAGGAGGAGAACCACTGCAACATCATGCCCCCACTCCCAATTCCCTAAGCTGGTCCGAAAGTATACCTTGATTAAAGATATTGAAGGTCACCAAAAGATCTGTAAAGGCTTGGAGAGATAGATCTCCCCCATCCTGATACAATCAGAGGTCATCCCCCATGGAATCTCAGTATTACAAGCCAACCTGAAGCCTGAGGGTCTAGATAATCCATTTCCTCTAAATCTACCACCTTCTCAACAACCTTGCCTAAAGGAAGTATTCAGTATTGCTTATACCCAATTACATCTTATCTCCTAGAAGACCTTAACTAACCAGGAGAGATATAGATCTAAAATACAGGTTGAAATACCCTATCCAGAATTTACAGGCTCAAATACTCTCCAAGTAATTAAATGAATTCCATAGGCTTACCGAATAAAAGTCCACTAAACTGGATACTTTATATAGTAATAAAGTATAGTAATAAGATATAGTAATAAAAAAAATAGATGACAAAATTGATGGATTTTTAACTCTCAGTTTTGATTTATCAGATGTAAAATCTATGAAAGCTGTTTATAATAAAGATAATTTTATGACTGGATATACGCAAGTGGTGCCATGACCTTTGGTCATTGCAATTTTTAAAATCACTTCATACCAGGGATGTCTTCTGAGTATGGCTAAAAAAAAGTCAAGTTAGCACCATGACAATGTGATCAGAACTTGTCCTATTTTTTATGTGTCATATATGCCATCTGACTATTTTTTAATCGTACATTGCAGGTACCCATATTATATATTTCAGAAGGAAATCTCTTAAATGATTGCTTTCTATCCACGAAGAGGGGAGTTTGCATGCCTATAGCTATATTAGGGCTTCATGACCTGTAAGCCACTAATCTTAAAACAATTCATCAGCCATTAACTATTTCTTGCCAAATGTTTGAAAATTTCTATTTTGGTGAGCAGCAAGATGAAGTTCATCAACCCCACTTGGACCCTCCACCCATACCATGTTTCTCCAAAAACAAAGCCGGGTCTTATTTTCTTTTGACCCCCCAAAAAACAGCTAGACCTTCTTTTTGGAGGGTTCTAATTATTGACTTAAATCGCATCGGTGACACTGACAGCCCCACCCAGCAGGAGCTCACTGCTGGTCCACTTCTTCTGCAGCCGCTTGCCGCCACTTGCAAGCATTGCCCCGGTCACCATTTTGCCTTGAGATGCCTGCTGGAAGGTATCTGCAGCTGATAACAGAGCTCCGGATCAATCCGGAGCTCTGTTACCGGCTGCATATGCCTTCCATCAGGTATCTGAACATGAAATGGAGGCTAGTGGTGGCAAGCAGCCGCAGAAGAAGGCAAAGCAGGTATCGGGGTGTGCGAGGCCTGGTAAGTAGGTACCTCCACCCCCACCCCCCACCTAGCTTATTTTTCACCTGTGTGCCTCGCCCCACTCCCTGCACCTGGGTTGGGCGGGGTCTTAATTAGGGCTAATTTTGTGGGTGGGGCTTAATTAGATCGCATGCACTCAAAAATGTGATAGGGCTTCTTTTCAAGGTGGGTTGTCTTTTTGGAGAAACACGGTAGTTGTTTGGTTCATCAATTGGATGTGCTGCGGCAACCAGGACCATGCCCATTTCTGAATGTGAATACTTGGGTTGCTACCTATTCATAAGTTTTATAATTTACTCATTGATTTAAGCTCTAGTCTGAGATGCATATTTACTGTGGATGCAATTTTGGTATATTTTTGTAAAGGTTGAATTACAGACCAATTACATGTTAAATCAGTCTTGCTTTTATTCTCCAAAGAATGATTTCTAGAAGTGTCAAAGAGGAGCACCAAGTATGCTGTACAAAAAAGGCAAGTGGAAAGAACAAAGACAGTTGTGCAAAAATACACTGCATATTTTGCATGCTATATCTGCTCCCAACATTGAACTTAATATTCTGAATGCAAAATAAACATCTAATATTTATAGGCCCGATTTCTATTTTTATTTTATTTTAAAAAATGAAAACAATCAGATCCATTACAATATGAGGTTTCTGATAATCCCATTTTAATTCAGCTACTTTTTTAGCTTGCCTGCTTAAAAATAAGTTTGTATAAATTTGTGTATCAACAGTGGTTGACAAACTTGTAGAATTACAGCAGTCTATTCAGTAATAAGGATCCATGAGAATTTTGTTTGAAAGGTATTTTCCATATAAAAATTAGATTTTAGGTATGATGAAAAGAACATTGAAGGAAGCAAGAGTGAATGTGTAGCTCTTAAAATTCTGGATTGAATTTCCCTGTGTGTTCAATCAAGTTCCTGCCAACTTCCATATCTATGAAAGTTATATGGCAGGCTGATAGAAATACTTAAAGGAATAGAGGCATTTACTGAATTTGATCAGAAGAAAATTTTTTTTAAAATTTATCAGAATTGACAAATTTCTTCACATAAACTTCTTAAGAATTTGAAGAATCAAATCTAGAACAAAAATTTGTTGGCAGTTTCGTCTATCCTCACTCATACAATATTTTGAAAGGGCTGGTAGCATCAGTAGTATCCCCAGTGCTAAGTAATATATATTGTAAGATTAGTAGGGTGTGCCTCTGTTTACTCTTGCATCATAAGTAATGCTAGATTATAGTAAAATAAGAACTGTGTGAATTTTGATATGTCACATTGCACTGTAATCCTGTAATCCACTAATGATAGGGTGTTTGGCCTGCTAGTGTTGCTCAAAATTGTGAAGTACTCTATTTATGTGCTTTAAAAAAAACATTAACCCATAATTTTTCTTTCATAGATTTGCCTGTCCAGATTTAAAACCTAGGATAAAACAGAGAAGTGGTTCCTTTATAAAGAAGGTTAAAAAGTCGTGTTATTTTGGCATCTATACAAATGCCATTATACTTGCTTCCTAGTAAGACATATGTTAACAATAATTCTATTACCATGCATACAAAGCCATTATTTCAGTACTGTATCAGATTAAGTGTAAGCCAATTCACTGGTGAGTTAATGTTCAGTGAGTTTAGCAACATCTGATTCACATGGTTAATTCAAATATATTAGATGTGCAGATGGTTTAATTAGATGCCCAGGAGAAGGCAATATCATGATGGACAGTGCTCAGCCCTGAGGTCTTAAATTCAAATTATAACAAGGGCCATGGGAGGTTTTGTTCATTAGTCTGAGGGTTGCAACTCTGAAACCTTTATATATATATTGATACAATATTAAGTCAAAAGGGAAGAGAACTGTGATATGCAACTTTATTGAAAAATAAAAGTAGTCCTTACAATAGTTCATTTATTGACCATTCAAAGTTACAACGGCACTTAAAAATGTGACTTATGCCCATTTTTCACACTTACGACTGTTGCAGCATCCCCATGGTCACATGATCAGAATTCAGATGCTTGACAACTGACTCATATTTATGATGGTTACAGTGTCCCGGGGTCATGTGATTTCCCTTTTGTGACCTTCTGACAAACAAAGTCAATAGGGAAGCCAGATTGACTTAACAACCATGTTACTGACTTAACCACTGCAGTGATTCACTTAACAATGATGGCAAAAAAGGTCATAAAATGGAGCAAAATTCACAATAACGGTCTCGCTTAGCAACAGAAATGTTGGGCTCAATTGTGGTCATAAGTTGAGGACTACCTGTACTTTCTTGGCTTTCTCCTTTTGGCCACAACAAAGGATCTGGGTTAGTGTTGCTATTGGAGTTGGGCCTGTGATGGAGCAACCTTGTGTGGAGAGCTGCTAGAAGGACCAAAAACTGTTTGCTCTGTACAGGAGATCTTCAGAACAACACTGCAATGCAAAAGGACTGAAATCCCAGGCAGAGGCACCTTCCCCCTCCCCCTTTCTCTGCAGTAGGCTTGCAGATCATTCCCACCTCCCCCCATACTTGACCTCTCCTCCACCTGAAGGATGCAGAGAGAGGGACAAAAGAGCAAGGTCATCGCACTGTGACATCTTCTCGCTGCAGCTTTATATGAGAAGCAGAGGCAGGTCAAGGGGCTGCTGCTTCCCTAGCCAGCCCCCACATTAAAAATTAGGATAAAAGGCAAAAACAAAGAGCACAATAATTGATTTTACTTGAATGAGGAAGTGAAAATGCCTAGGGATGGATGGATGTGGCCTCTGACATCACTTCGTGGCCCATCCAGGACATCTTCTCATTGCATGGTTGAAATTCAGCAGCCAGGTTTTCTTTCTGGTTTCACCACAGATACCTTCTGCTGCCTTTGGCTACTTAAAGCTTGTATACAGAATTAATTTTGATAATAATTGTGGTGCAAAAAAAAAAAGTATTTGAGCCTTAATGAAAATATTGGCAATTACCAACACTGGTGCACTATTATTAGTTTTATGTAAAACATAGTGCTGTATTATATTAAGTAAATTAAAAGGAGCCTGTTTAAAATTTTTGACATTGCCACCCACTCCTCTTCCCTGTGGTTGGATCGTGATCCTTATGAATCCCCTACTTTCTAAGCACACACATATACAGTAATTTAAATATCTGTTGTTTTTAGTTAGTGGTGCTTATCTGAAGTTATTATTGCAATCCATGATTTATAACTCCAATACCAGTAAAAGACCTTTTCAGAAAATTAATTCCAGCAAGTGACATGCCGGGGCTACCCAGAGTGCTAACTTACACCCTTCCTTTCAAAGTCTTGTCTTTCAACCTTTCTTCATTGCTCAAAAGGTCAAAGCTGCCTTAAGGCAAACATCCTCTTCTGAATTAAGATAGATTGATTTTCTTAGCAGAAAGCTAACACTTGAGGTGCAGCCAAGACTCAGCAATAGGCTTGTTGTGGAAGAAGATGCTAAACTGGCAATTTTAGGGAATTGGGCTGGCACCATCTACAAAGCAGAAGCAATTTCCCTCAGTTGCTATGGGTAGCAGACTCAGACAGAAAATCATGGTAGGATGGAAAAAGACCCCAAACACATTGAAATAGTAGACGGGCTTCAGTTTAAAAAGTTGAGAGAGCAACCTTGCCAGTGCTACTAATCAAGCAATGGGAAAGGAAACTGATTTCCTGGTCTCTTCATATTTATATTTCTATTTTCAAAATCTGAATATTTTTCTCACTCAACAGTTTTTACCATGTGTGGTATTTGCACTGATCTTCCTTTGTAGGGGCACAATTCCTCTGTTCCTACATAATTTCAGTTCATTATCATTAAGAACATTTGGGTGCTTGGGAAAATGAATAAGGAAACCAGTATTTATTATCTTACCTTCTCCAGGATTTGTAGGAATTTACATTTTTTTGCTTTTAGTGCCATTTATTTAGATCCATGCACATCCGGGGACTAGTTTTTCTTTGTTCACAACACATAATGCCATACATTATGACTAGGGAGAAAGAAGGTCGTACCGTCTTGGTGTAAGCTAATAGCTTTCCAGCCAGTGAAGAAGGACAAGGGAGTTGCTGCAAGTGCATAATAGGTGTTCCCAAAAATCTGATTATAGAAAATGAAAATACAAATCACGCGGAATGGAGTTTCTGTTGTTTTCACAATGCACAGAGAGTTTTGAGGCTATTCAGCATCCTCATACCTGGGATGGAGGGTGATAGTTTTTTTAATTTGTTTATTTTATTTTCTGTACTGTTTTTTACTGCTTGTAAGCTGCCTAGAGGCGCTGTGAGCCAGTAGGCAGCCATATAAATTTCAGTGAATGAATGAATGAATTAATTAATTAATTAATTAATTAATTAATTAATTAAAGAGCCTTGGTGACGCAGTGGTTAGAGTGCTGTACTGCAGGCCACTTCTGCTGACTATCAGCTGCTTGCAATTTGGCAGTTCAGATCCCACGAGGCTCAAGGTTGACTCAGCCTTCCATCCTTCCAAGGTGGGTAAAATGAGGACCCAGATTGTTGGGGAAAATATGCTGACTCTGTAAAACTTCTTAGAGAGGGCTGTAAGGCACTATAAAGCAGTATATAAGTCTAAGTGCTATTGCTATTGCTATATGCCACCCATCTCACTATCCAAAGTGACTTTGCACAGCTCACAATACAATAAAAACATAAACATAAAAACATTAACAAGAATTAAATAAATCTAAGAGCACGAACAGTACTGACGTGGGATTTTCTGTATTACTCTATCAACCATTTCCAGCATAATGCCCCACTGAGGCCCCACGCCAATAGTACAAAGGCAGAGCCAGGTTTTAAGCCCTTCTGGAAGGCCAAAATTGTGGGGCAGATTTCACACTTCTGGAAGCAAAATTTCCAAAGGGCCATGGCAGAAAAGACTCTTTTAGACCCCATCAGCGGAAATTCCTTCACTTGACAGGGTCTGCGACATACCCTTTCCGCCAGAGTGAGTGTGTCTTAATGCTTGATTCATACTGAACCCGCTCTGTTAAATTGGTACTTGTGCCAAAGTAACAATGTTCACTGGCTTGGCAACCCAGCCCCAAATGGAGGCTGGGCCTGATGAAGGCTAGCAATGGTAAGTAATTGTGCAGCATCATAGTGGACATGAAAGAAATTACAGTACTATAGGTTTTCATCTGAATTTTGCCCTTTAATACTATAACTTTGATCCTGGATCAAAGGATCCAGGAAAATGTGACTTTCAGTTTTGCTTGTTCATTTTCACCCAATACTTGGGGCCGGTCTTTTTTTCTCTCAGCGTCCATGGCAAACCACTTCCGAAAAGGTTGCCAAGAAAAATGCAGGGGCTTGTCCATGGTGTTGCCAGGAGTCAAGACTCACTCAAATGCAGAATGGATTGGGGTTTGTTCTGAATTGTGGTGGATAAGATTGTTTCCCCTGCCTTCTAGCTAGAAACAGAATGCTTAAGGCAGGCAACTGGGTGTTTTTTGTTTTTTTTTAAATGGAATTCATTGTTCTGTAGTTATACAACTGCAACCTCCATGAACAAATATACTGGAGTTAATTCCCCCCCCCCAGCAGAACAGCTGTCAGTACTCAGCATTTGGAAGGGTGTAATCAATGTAAATGTCCTTCTTGGGTTTTTTTTTATTTTTCCAGAGTAGTCGTGGAGAAAAAGGGAGGGAGTAGAGTTTGTCTTTCCTGCTTTACAGATAAAAGTCTGGAAATATATCACATGTTGGTGTAACTTCATGATTTATGATACTTGAACAAGATATCATTAAACTTGTTTAAAAATTCTCATACAGTTCCTTGATTTTTTCTTCTTCTTCTGGACATGCAAGAACTAAAGTTTCCAGTTCATTTGCTGACTTCCTACAGGAATATTGAAAACTCCTACTTTAACAATGCTTCCTGATTTTAGTTTAAATTTCGTGCTTGAATATAATCTGTAAATCCAGAAATGTGAGTTGTCAGGGAAAAGCTAAAGAACAGGGACTCCTTGGCTTCAAATGATTGTGGAGTTTTGTGCAAGCAATTGCAAAGTCACTAGGCTTAGCCAAAACTATAATTAATAATTCTCTTATGGGGGGGTGGGTAGTGATACGCTAGAGAAGGAATTTTACGGAGGGCTTTTTTTTTCACCAGCAAGACTCTCTGTAAGGCTTTTCTCGTATTATTTATTTTGAGAGTAATTTAAAGTAATAGAACTTGTTTCTGAATAAACATAAACAGAAGGGCTACCTGCTATATCCAAAATGATGTTACCAGATAGTCCTCATTTGGACAATAATTTGGACCAGCAACTCAGCTATTATGTTTATAATTTTACACAGAACAATGCATACTAAATGACTGTAATGGCAAACACATGATTAAGAGAAAGGAGACATTGCAAAGATCACAGATGTGGGCATTTGTCACAAAATCACTTTCTTAGCAGTCATAACTGCAGATGGTTGCTGTTTGAGGCAGTTGCTAAGCAAGGACTACTGGTACACTAATATCATTGCTGTTTAGTGACGCTTCTAGAGATGAGGCATGAGAGGAATATTCCAAAACACATGTTAAAAGATAAAATTGATGATCATTTTTAAAATTACTATTTAAATTTACATTTAATCATAGACATTTATCTTATAAACAAACTAAACTCCTGGAATAATCCAAACATCTGTCTTTGTAAATTCTTGCAAAAAAAAAAAGGTTTGTGGCAAGATACAATGTTTTAACAACTGTTTTATTACTTTGATCAACCTGAAAATCATTTGGGTGTAATTTGTCATAGATCCTGCCCTCTCTAAAGTATGCTTTTAGTAAAGAACAAAATAGAACTACTATTTTCTTTGTACATAATTCTGTGCAATATTTCTTTAGGGTTACTGCAGATAGAACTGCAGTTGATTTCTTAAAATATTATTTTAGTTTGGAGCAAGTGGAACACTTTGATTCACTGCTTGATAAACCTATTAATGTTTTAGATCCAACATTGTAACTATCAACATTTCTGTGTGAAGTTCCTAATTTGAAAGCATTCCAGATCCAAGACCATGTCTCTATGACGGACACTTCTGGCTGAATCAAACTGGTGATTCAGAGGATCTGTCCAGTTCAAGAAATTACATCTTATTTGGCTTGAACATGAGAAGCAAGATTGGGCCAAATCACATTTGCTTGGTGAGCTCATATTTGTCCCATGGCTGGAAACATGCCTCATATTTTCCATTTTAAATACAATGTATCTCTGTCCATTATTTGTGTATAAGCACAAATATAAACATGTTGGGGGCAATCCTATGCCTACATTGCTAAACCAAAAGTCTGCTGGGAAATTTTAATTTAATCAGCCACTATCTACGGTAACAAGTGAAACTTTTGGAGTAGGCAGTTGGGTCTGTTTAAATTAAACTTTGGGATATTTTTGTTGTCCTTTTGATGTACTTTTTATAAACAACAGTACATTCTTTTACATTCTTTTATTAAATGAAGGAAGAGCCTTCATTTAATAGCCCACATATTCACCCACTAATATAGAAATATAATGCAGCTCTTACTCGAGTCATTGCCAAAAAGTTTAGTCAGTTTGGCAAAATGGGCAGCATATAATTTTGGTAAATAAATACATATTTAGTTGGTCCCAGTTATTTATGCAACTCAACCAGAATTAAATGTTCAGGATAATGCATTTGTTTGTCTTTACATTGGAAATATTATTTAGTTGTGCCCTGCAAAATAGCAGCTTATCAGATCCAACAGTGAAATTCAAGAACCAGCACAAAGTATCTCACTTCAGTGCAACTGATTATCACATGATCTGATGCTTCATATTAATATCACAACAGATCAGGCTGAAGAAAGGAACATACACTATAATCCTATCTGTGCCTATTCAAAAGTCACCTCCATTGCGAGACTCAACTTAGAAAAAAAGACAGAATAAATTTACAGGAGTGCATTAGATTCATGGGTGTATATATTTTAGAAGTAAAGGTGGGATAAAAATCTAATAAATAACATCTGAATCTATTCAGTGGGATTCACTGAGGAAGGTTTCTATTCAGTGCAAGGTAGGAGTAAATCACTCATGATGCTCTCCAGGAATGAAATGGATAAGCAGCTACATACATTTAAATAAATAGCATAGAATTGCACTGCAATTTAAAAAAAAATAGTCACAGGGTGAATCAAATGGAACAATACTGCAGTGGCATCCAGGACAGATTTTTGACAATTTCCCAAACCAGCTACCTGATATGAACTTGCTAATTATTACCTTTAATATGAATGAGTATATATCAGTTTGTTCTGGACAGAAAATGACTTTAAATCCCTCAACATTTCTTGACCTAGAAAGGACTTAAGACAGCTGTTCTATTTGCTAAAAATTCCACTCAGGGGAATGAAGAATATAGAATTTAAAACTTATTACTGCAATTGAGGCCAAAATTTTCATTGCTAAGCAAGACAATTATTAAGTGAATTTTGCCCCATTTTAGGACCTTTCTTGCCACAATGGTTAAGTGAAATCACTGCAACTGTTAAGTTAGGAACACAGTTGTTAAGTGAATCTGGCTTCTCCATTGATTTTGCTTCTCAGAAGTTCGTAAAAGGTGATCACATGACCTGGAACACTGCAACCATAATAAACATGAGCCAATTGCCAACTGTCTGAATTTTGATCATGTGACCATGGGGATACAGCAATGGTTATATGTGTGAAAAACTGTCCCAAGTCCCCCTTTGCTACATTGTAACTTCAAACGGTCACTAAACAAATGGTTGTAAGTCAAAAACTACTTATGGAAGATTTTTTTTAGCAAATGGACATTTTTGAATTTGTTCTTCCATTAACATATTCCAGTATGAGGAGAATCTTTAGTAATCTAGTCAGTTTAGGCTAGGTTTTCTTTTTCTGTTTTTAGCTTATGTTATTCTTTTCTTCTGTATGATTTATTATTTAGTAGCTATATGGTCCACCTTTGTGCAATTGTAAGACTTCTGGTTTAATTCATACGTTTTGTTTACTGTTGTGATCTGTTGAGAGTCTTCTACAATTGCAACAGAATATGCATTACAAAGAGAGAGAGAGAAGCACCCACTTATACACACACATACGCACACAAAGCACCCACACATACATACACAAAGAGAGAAATCTGGTTAATTCTTACATTATTATTATATCTTCTTTTCCAGGAAATTTATTGTAAAGCTTTTAAAACACAGAAAAATATATAAATAAAAGAGGTATGAGGGGTGACAAAAATAAAAGGGGTTACACAATCCAGTTCTTCTCTTCCCTGCTTTTTTCTGCAAGCCTCAGTATGAAACTTTTTTAGCTTATTGCTAATGTGATCCATATTACACAGAAAGGAATCCAACCACCCTAGTTTTATTGAGTCAAATGCTTCCAGAGGAATTCCAGTACATTAGTGGAGCAAGTATATTTTTCACAGAAATTAAAAAGAGTGCCATAGTGGCACTCATTCCAATGACTGCTAATAAAATTATTGGTAAGTAGTGAATAAATTTACATAGTAAGCAAGGCTATGCCTTTTTTCATAAAAAGCTAGGAAGGCACAAAAATTCGTGAAGTGTCATTTCAAATACCATGTGGTTATGCTTTCAGAATGTGGGATTAAAATTGAATTGTGGAATGGTGCCTTAATTCAGGTTCTGAAGAGTGATGCTAACACCCCAGTTTTTTAAGAAGATGCAGCTCTGCTACTCTCAAATATATGCATGGAGGGGTCAAACAAGTATAATGCAGAATGATGATTTAAATGTATTTTTATTCTGCTTTGCATTTAAGCATTATTTCCTAAACAACAATGAAATGCAACCAGTAATAAAATATAAATATTATATCATCACCACCATCACTAACCACCCAAGCTCTCCATGGCTTTCTGAAATAGCTTGAAATTCGACAGAGTAATCATTTTCCTGTCAAACAGAAAACTCATGCCTTATTAGGTTCCCTCAATCAACACAGATCTCTCAACTGCAGATATGCTTTATTTTGAATGGAAGCGACTCTCCTAGTATAGACAAAAAAATTTGTGAGAAATAAGATCAAGGCCTAAGATAAGCCTAGAATTCCCACAATTTGCCTGCTTCCCAGCCAGGTGTTCATAGGTAGCTTGCTGAATACACAAAACACAATCTACCACAGGAAACTCATAGAGTCTATCTCTGAAATCTGTACATTGCTTAGTTGCCATGGTACAAAACTGCACGTTTGATCTCACATACCTTTCCTAATTCTCCCAGCTGAATTCCTATACATAGAATGAGTTGTTCCTTGAAAGATTTCTATGCATGCCTTCATTTAAGGCGGATTCAGTTTTTCCCTAGCTGGGCAGGCATACACTAAAACTTGTCAGGCTTTGCTTGTTTTGGCTACTGAAAAGTCTCTGGCTTGCAAGCTGGTCTTGGCATCGTAATTATTTTTGCCTTCTGTAAAACTTACTTGGCTATATGTAACACAGGAATAGGAATCCTTTGTATTAAAGCAATAGATGCGAAACATGCAACTTCCTCAGTCCATTTACACATAACACTGTGCCAGTGATATAAAATATGATTCCTTGCTGCTCTTCGATTTACTTTCAATTTACTCAGCTGAAAAGAAATATAAAACTCATTTCCATGTTGGGATCAATTTATTAACTAAGAATACATTAAAGTCTGAAAGACTGTTGTCATTAGCTTCAAAGTGGGTTTTTTTAAATGCCCTTGACATCAGGGATAGAGAATGCCCAATTGTTCAACTTAAAAGGTTCTTTAAAAGTGATGCCTTCAGGTGAGATATCATAGGCACAATAGAAGAAGATGGACTTTGCCCTGAAATTCCCACATAATGTCTTTTGAGACAAAATCCTGATTTACATTTAGAGTTACGAATCCAGAGATGTCATTGATTAGCCAAGAAAAGATTCAATGCTAGTATTTTTCATTAAAAAAATGAAGAATCATACAGATAATGCCATGTAGATGAATTCAGACTGGATGAACTACGAATGGCATTACACATAGCTGGTAAATGAAACCCCAGTAGAAGTCATGGACCAATCGTTAGACGAAGCAACGCTAAGAGTGTTATATCCTGTTGTGGAAGCAGAAGATGCTGAACTGGATGAATTATTTGTATTCTATGGGTTCTTGTTATATTACATTCTTAGATCAGCACTTTCAAACATGTTTATGTGTTTGTCTGTTTGTACCTTCAAGTTAGCCCAAATGATGCCTTATACTGCAACAGTTTTTGAAACAAGGTATCTAAAATCTGCTAATTTAAAGAATGTGTTAATAAAAAATCCAGGACAGATTACTCCAGTGGAATTGACCAGTTTTACTTACTAAATTGTGGTTGTTGTAGCATCCCCATAACCCCATGACTATGATTTCTGACATTTCCTACCAGCTTCCCACAAACAAAGTCAATGGGGAAAATGGCAGGAAATCAGAAATCTTGATCATTGGACCACAGGAGCTATATTTCTCTCGCTAGACACTTTTCTTCTTTAATAAACTGATGTTTTGTTCTTTAATTTTTAAAGCAAAGTGATCGCAATACCATTCAGGAAAATTCAATGCTCATTCTGGACATATCAGACTTCAATACCTTTTTCTCAAAGGATAATCCAAGGGTCACAGAGTTGTCCAGTTATACATAAAACTGACAAAATGTATGCGCAACCAAGATGTCTGCCTGGTATATAGATTGCAGGACACAGAAAATATTCTGACATGTTTCAAAATACAAAGGAACACAAATAAAGCATCCCCCTTTGTGTAGTTAAAGTCAACACATATTTTGTGAGGTTCATTCAGTTACTTTGGAAGTTGATGCCATCTGCACAACTACTTTGATGCTGGGGAAAATAGGCTTTTGGATAGTATACAAAGCTATCAAGAACAATAAAATGAAAAATACAAGACGCTGGCCTCATGAGTTTCCAAGCAGGAACATCTGTATTTAATTTTCAAGGCTTATAGAACTCTTTATTATCTGTGCCATTTTTTCATTATCATTGCTATCATCATTATTACTACCAGTAGTAATATTGTCCCTTAATAACCTCATTTGCAATCCAATCTTAGGGATCTTTTTACAGAAGTTTCAAAATTTCTTGGTAACTAGTGCCTAAGTTACTTTAGATAATTAGACTCTGATTTAACCATCTTATTGGATGATGGATGCTTCAGAGTATAATAATGCTTAATTTACTTCAGAATGCAGTAAGTTAACCTTGATTTCATTTACCTGGTTTCCTAGTAAGGAAGTAAGATCCTTGACATCTGCCCCAAAAACTTGTTTTGTAGCACGTATTGTAATTCTTAATGGTTTTCTGTTTTAAAATGATAGCGTGAAACTATATTGGTTTGTTAATTCAGTGTAATATTTAAGGAAACTGTTTATATAGATGCCTTAAGAGAAATGGCATTAATCCTGTTTAAGAATTCATTATAATGGAAGCAATTCAATAAACTGCTTAAGTGCAACTGAAAGAACAAAACATAGGTCAAATCCTGGATTTGTCTAAGCACGAATATCTACTGCACAACTTTAAAAGCTGATAATGGTAACTTTATGCACATGGGATTAGGCATTAACTCCCCCTTCCTTCTCAGCTAAAGTAATTGTAAGACTGAGCTGGGTATATTTATACATCGAAATTCAGGAACCTGGTCCTGGTGGCTTTAATCATAGCCTATACTATGTGGTAAATTAAGAGTCTTTTTCATGTCTCTGTTTTGATTTAAACATTAGAATATGTTAGAAATTGAGGTTTTGAAAGGCATTTGTCATTAGCATAGTAACATTAACATGTGGATGTCCCACGGGAGACACATTCATATACTCCAGCTAATATTTCAAACCCAATTAAAGGCACATCACTCAGCATTCCATTGGAAAGCACCTCTGTGCAGGAATTAACATGCAATCTATATGTAAGCCATCTGATTTACTGAGCCCTGCACATATATTTTATTCCTTGCTAGGATTCACAATATAATCATTGGAATTTATAGCCAACAGCAACTTAAGAGTACAGGCACACAAAGCCAACTCCATAGATACAAACAATTACTTTTTCTGCTTCCTTGAAGGGCTTTTGTAAATTTATGTAAATTTCCTTATCTGCAGAATGATTTTAAGTCTACATCTATACAGAAAGCAAATCCAGCATCATTAAAATATAACCAAACTGAATACAACTAAAATGCATCTTTAATTGCAGTCTATCAGTCCACCCCACAATTATTCATAATCAACCCCAGTGATAGCATACACATAAAACCTATTTTTGCTTTTATGTCAGTAACTGTTATGATTACCCTTGAATTCTGAAGAAATGAACAAAAGGACCCCCAAAAATGGAGGACATACGACATAAGCCAATGTTTGGGGGAAACATTCATTTGGGAAACGAAGTGCCCTTTCTGCGTTCAGTGAGAATTCTTTCAAAATAAGTATATGGTATTGGAGTTTTAATTTCAAATCAACTTTAGCTGCATTATAAGGTTCATAATGATTTTCTTCGAGAGGTCATCTCTGTGTAATCAAAAGTTATATTTCAAAGCAGACTGTAAGATCAGTGGAAAATATATATGTGCCATATGTGTTTGCTTGGTGAAGAAAGGAACAGCAAGGAAATATCTGCCTTTCTTGGTGGCCAACTATGCATACCAGTTCCATAGGGTAGAAGTGAAGGTGTTTGCCTCATGACAACTCATCTTTAAATGATCTGGACTGAGCATTTTTGCTGATCTATCTGGCTTAAAATGGACAAATGAAAGGACAAGGCTTCTAAACAACTGAAAAATGAAGTTTTGATTTTGCATCTTTCTCTAAAAATTAATTTTGTTGGTGTACCAGCTGGAAATAAGGAGAGAGTCAAGAAAGGAGGTTGTTAATAATGTTTTACACATTATTTTCCTGGACTGAGATATAAATATATGTGTTAAGCACAGACTATGTATTGATGAAAATCTTATTACTGGAAACTCAAAATGGTCTAATGCAATCAATGATTCTAATACCTATCTTTTCTAATTTCAGAGTATAAGAGGGATATTTTGTTGTGTGGCTTTATTTTATTGTAATGAAAATCAACAAGCCAGTTGTCTTTGAGCATAAAACCTGCCCTGCATTCAGTTTCTTTTTTTTTTGGTAATTATTTTTTTAAAATATTTTTTTTTATAATGAAAAAAGTAGA
>JANHFL010000632.1:28908-39690 GCA_032468155.1 Oxyrhabdium leporinum
TTTTAGACAGAATATTTATATCTACAGCCAAACAAATACTTTGCCTAATGTATTCCTGACTTATGAAGCCCCTCAATTCAGCCCTACTTAAACTTTGAAAGACGGGGCGCAACTCTCATGGATTACTTTCTGCACGTAAGTGAGGCTTTCATGGTATTTGATTACAATTCACCATGCATGAGAGTCATTATCTCAGTCATTTTCATTCAATTCACCACAGATCCATTCCAGCCACAATCTCTGTGTAACCCTTCCTGTGACAAACAGTTGCCCAACACAGCAAAGCCATTTCTTTCTGATGGTAAACCAAGGTGGCTTCCTGTATTGGAAATGATGGGGAAAATCTCTCCCTCGGTAATGATAGCATATCTCTTTTGGTTTGGGTGGCATTCTTACATTACTCTGACTAATATGTACCAAAACATTACCACTCCACCCTTTTCTTCTTTCTTTCCTGTTATATATAATGCAATTAGATTAAATTGTTTTATTGTTTTAAAGGCATACTATCAGAGTGGGGAAAAAAATCTGTGTAGATGCATATTGTTTGTTGAATTTTAAATCAGTTCAGCATTAGATTTTATGCCCAGTACAGTGCAAGGTAGCATCTACCCAGGTCCCTGAATGATTTGAGACTTCAGATGTTAAAGAGCAGTGTAAATATTAATGCAACATTCCTGCAGAGAAACTAGTGTACTCTACATGAAACAATAAGGCAAAGATAAATTATAATCCTGTATTCAACTGGAGGGGAAAGGTTGTGTTAGTCTATGGCAATAAGACATAAAGTCTGGTAGTACTTTTAAAAATAACAGGTACACAGAGAATATAAGTTTTGTGACCAATAGTTCACTTAATCAGATGCATAGAGTGGCTTTTTATTAGAGGACTTTAATATAGAGAATTAAAAGAGGTGGGTGGGAGAAGGGAGAAGAAAATACAAGTAGATAGTTTATAGGTTTATACAATGCAGTAGGTGAGATTGAGAGGAAAATTTCATAAGTAAAGATTACCTTATTGGTTAATGGGCAAAGAACCCATTGTCTCTGTAAGGCCTTTTGCAATGCATTGGGATTGTCTAATGAACTGTTCAGTTATCTCCCTGTGCAAAAGAATAAATGAACACAAAGAGGCCTCGGAAACCCAAACAGCGAAAGACAAGGACACAGCATTTCAACTTCCCAAGACCCTCCATTCCTAACCTCAAAGAAGCAGTTGTGGAACATAACTTTTGCTACCACAAAGCAACCACAATACAAGGAGAGACAATCAAGCTACAATAAGTTAGGACATCCCAATCCATTTATGCAGCAATGACTTCTTAGTATATTATAATTTAGAAAGCTATACTCAGTCTCCACTCACATGTGTGAAATCCTTTCTCGATCTCTGCTATCTTTGAGATAGCAAGCCCCAGAGGTGGTTGGCCCATTGTTATATATAGACAACCACCCTGAAAAAGATTCTCACAAGCAATGGGAAACAATAAAACAATGATACTAATGTGGAGATTAGCTTCTGCAAAAACCCCAGATATCTACTTTGCTCCCATATTAACAAAACGTCATCACAGTCTCTAATAACTTCACACAAAGTTTAGAGGTGCCTTTACATGCTCATCCTCTGAGGTGATATACGGCATCGTCTATCAGGAACACCCCTCGGAGTCTATGTAGGACAAATGGGACAAACTTTAAACAAAAGAATTAAGTTTGACATCAGCACTCAAAACAAGGACATACTAATATCAGAGCAGGTTAACTACTCAGGACACTCAATTACAGATTTCAAGGTAGCTGTTTTAGAACAATGAAAGTATCCCAGCATTGTAGAGCAAGAGGCAGGATAACTCACAGATATCGAAGAGTTTTATGCTATCTCAGAAGGTCTTAACACAATGGGATTTGAACACATTACAATTGCTAATTGAAGAGATACTTGTAATCTGTCTCATGTGTAACAGCACACAACTACCCTATCTTCTCCTCTGACCTCATCTCCTTTTTAAATCCTATATCAGTTTAACTACTCTGTGGATCTTTTGAAGTGAACTACAGCTCACAAAAGCTTATGCCTTTAAATAAATTGAGTTAGTCACAAAAGGTGCTATCCAATTTGTCTGATATTTGGCTGCCATAAACAAACAAGACTAGCCTCCTACAATCTATACTGTTGTGTAAACCCATTAATTTATCACTTTGTTCCCTTAGTCCCTTTAATTATTTGTATTTAAAGTCTACTAAACAACTTGTGACCCGTTCGGTCATCATTTTAGAAATATTCCTTACCTAAACAGAGAAACAGGATAACCACAAGCAGACAAAAAAATCATTGTTGAGTAGGAGCAACTTCCTGAGGGCTTTCCCCTGTAGTGTGTGCCATTGCCTCATTGGAAGTTGTAGGGAGTGTTGGAATGACTTCCTTCCTTCCTTCCTTCCTTCCCTTTTAAAGTCTATCTATATAATGAAGCCACAGTTGAAGTGAGTGATTGGTCACGAAAATTTATGCCTCAGTACTGTAGTTGGTTGATCTTGAAGGTGCTACAATATTCAGCTCCCTATTCAGTTACAGCAGGGGTGTCAAAGTCCTTTTTTTCCCTTTTGCTAAACCGGGTGTGGGCATGGCCAGTGTGTGACGCATCCGGCTTGTGGGACGGGGGGGGGGGGTTGACAGCCCTGAGTTACAGTGTCTAAGTAATAATAGTACTGTAATTCTGTTAATAGCAAGGGCACTTGAGACAAGCAACTTTCAAACTGTCCAATCTGAAGAAACTTATAGTTAAATGTCTTCTCGTTTGGCTTTGTAAAAAATGTTCTGTTAGAGAGTGGTCTCTGCAATCCTTGCATCAGTGCAAGGACTGGAGGATTCTTTACAGTCAGTAGGGTAGACATATCTTACCAGTGCAGAGGTTAAGTGCAGAGGAAAAAAATGGAAGTTCTGAACAATTATTTATTTTATATTCCTGAAATATTCTGGTTTGGAATGGTTTTAAAGGCACAGCTGTGATGCAGCTTCCAGAAGCACCAAAACCAAGACTGGCAATTATGTTTTCATCTGCTTTAGATTAGCAGGGATGATTCAGCTGGGTCACTCCAAACTAGTAGTGAGCAGGCAATCCCTTCCCTTTGCAAACACATGCCCACTCACCTTCTTCCTTCCTCGTCTGGATGCAAGTTGGATCTCTATAGTTAATTCCAGCTGGAAATATTTGCCTATGTATGGCATGCTTGAATTTGGAATAACTGGGAGTAGAAAGCCAGAAAATGATAATGTGGCTCTCCAGAGTAATAAATTGATGATCAAAATAGATCAGCAAGAGGTTTTAGTGGCCCAAAATAGTACTTCTGTATCAGTTACTGAAATGTTAATGGTATAGGTAGCATGCCTGGCATATTTAGATGAATGGATACATACATATATATAGCTAGAAGTATCTCCCTGTGTGTGCATGTGTATGTTATATGTGTACATATATACATTCATCTTGAATCTGGTTCAATAGCAGCCTGGCTGTTAATGAAGACTTTTATGCCAGGAGCAATATGTCAGTAGTAGAGCACACCTGAAAGTCTGCATTGCCACTTGGCACTGATACAAAGGCAGGTCTTTTCCATGGTGGCACCTGTTCTATGGAATGATGTCAATCCTGCTGATATGCTTCAGGGCTGATTTTAAAAGGCCTTTTTATGCTGACTTGTCCAAGGGATGAATTCCAGCTTTTAACTTGGCTTTTCAACCACGTCATTGCCTTTATTCTAGTATATACAGGTAGTTCTTGCCTTACAACAGTTATTTAGTGACCGTTCAAAGTTACAACGGCACTGAAAAAAGTGACTTATGACTATTTTTCACATTTACAACCATTGCAGCATCCTCATTGTCACATGATCAAAATTCAGACACTTGGCAACTGGTTCACATTTATGACGGTGGCAGTATCCTGGGGTTGTCTGATCCGCTTTTGTGACCTTCTGACACGCAGTCAGATTCACTTAACAACCATGTTACTAACTGAATAAATGCAATGATTCACTTAACAACTGTGGCAAGAAAGGTCGTAAAATGCTTAGTCACTTAACTCACTTTGCAAATGTTTCATTTAATAACATAAGTTTTGGCCTCAGTTGGGGTCGTAACCCGAGTACTACCTGTACTTTCCTATCTTTACTAAATAGCTATGAGATTTCTTGTAATAACATAATAGATAGACAGACAGACAGACAGACAGACAGACAGACAGACAGATAGATAGATATAGACATAAAAGATATAAAATATGTTCGAAAGTCCTTCTATAAAGTCAAAATGGCTTCCTGAGCTGGACTAAAAGAAAACAAGCACTCCTTAGCAAACTAAAAAACAAGGATTCCTAACAATATCACCAAGCATATATTACATTTTTAAAAGAGAAAATACATTTGTTCTACTAACTTCAATCTGCGTATCCCACTTTGAAGCATGACTGCTTCTTTCATTCCAATGTATCAATCATACAGGTTCTGCTACTAAACTGTGCCCTTAGTAGTGTCAGGGTAACTTTATCATTGACTAATTAAGCCCTTGGGGACTCTTTGGGCAGTCATGTATAGATTCTGAAGCTTAGCCGATCATTTTATTGATGCTTTCTGTGCAGGAAGGGAATAGTATCTATTGTTTTTCTCTTTTAATTGTGTCAGCATTTAACTGAGTAGAGTTGTCACCAAGGTCAACAGATCAGCCTGCAAATGCAGAATGATATAGAACAGAGCCACATGAGTAAGAATATCTCACTTTCATGCAGTTTCCTGCAACAAAACATGAAATTATTGAAATCACACTAGGCAATGTAATTAATTATCTTGGTTTTAAGCCAGGATGTTGCTGCAAAGTATTAAGTTTTGAATCTCATAAAAATTTCCTTTGGTTTTTGTTAGCTATGATATTCTATCAACTTCCGATTAATTGATCCTCGCCATCTCTCCTTGGAAGACAATGAAACAATACATTTTTAAGTAACATGGAATAAGCTTCCTACATCAGACCAAAAACACCCTTGAAATCAAGCCCCTAACACAGATGTAGGTTTGGTTTTAAAAGCCCCAAGTGTGCAGTGAAAGTGAAATACAGTAAACGGCTGTAGAGGTTCTGCTGCTATTAAAATTTTCCTTCTGTTCACATCATGCAGTCTGTTGTATTTGTCACTTACGTTAAGCAATTTGCAACAAATTAATTTTTAAAAAGATGATACCAGTAGACTTGATGATATCAGAAAAGCTTAATAAACTGTTTGTTAGTCATGTTGTTAACTGCATTAAACCATGTTGTCTCATAATCCAAGGTACAGATAGTCCTCGACTTACAACAGTTCATTTAGTGACCGTTCAAAGCTACAAAGGCACTGAAAATAGTGACTTATGACTATTTTTCATAGTTATGACCATTGTAACAACCCAGGGGTCACCTGATTTACATTCAGATGCTTGACAACTGACATTCAGGAATCATTTTGCGACCGTCTGACAAGCAAAGTCAATGGAGAACCCAGATTTACTTAACAATTGTGTTACTAATTTAACAACTACAGTGATTCACTTAACAAATGTGGCCAGAAAAGTCGTAAAAAGGGACAAAGGCTCTTAACAAATTTTTCACTTAGCAACGTAAATTTTGGGCTCAATTCTGGTTGTAACTTGAGGAGTACCTGTACAGCCAGGTGCTTAAACTGATAGGATTAAATGAATCTATTACAATTCTGGTTGTTGCCAGTTGATCTCATGTCATGATGGTGATCTCAAAATAATGTTCAGACAGTATGAAATGGTATGAACTTGAAATGTGAATAAGAATATACACGTATGGTAGATTTGCAGAAAGACAGAAACGTGCTTTCGGGTTCAATATATCTTATTGCATAGTGAATTGCTGATATGACAGATCAGTTGTTAGTTGACATTCCTGTTGTAAACAGACTGCTTGTAGCTTTAATTATATTTCAGTTCTTCTTCTGCATATTGTTTGCAATACTAACACTAGTCTTTTAATTATATTATTTGTTCTGAATACTGATATGAATTGACATTTTAATGCTTGACAGTTTGTAATATCAAACAAATAAAAATAATATTTAAACTCATATCAACAAACTAATCTAAAATTCATTTTAAACTAATTTACTAAATGTTCTAAAACAAATCCAACATAGAAGTGGAAGTGATGCAACTTTTTTATAGGATTGTACTAACTGAGCAGCAAATTACGTTAAACATTTTTTAACTGCAGACCATAAAAGATATATATTTAAAGGTTATTTTTCATTTGCAAAAGTGAGAGACAGATATCTTCCAGTAATCAGTTAGATAAACTGCAGTGCGCCATTATTTTTAGGCAAGCCGTGAAGAATTAAGGCAACATGTGAATATGTTAAATGGAAAGATATGGCATAACAGAATTATAGCTCTTGAGCACAAGCCATATGATGCACTCTAACAAAGTAATTCTGAATGTTTTAAATTCATACTTAGGCTAAGAAAGTATGAAATAAAATAAAATGTTATAGCTCATCTTGGGTGAACTTGAAAACTTGACTGGTCTTGGTTAATACTTGGATAGGAAAGTACCAGAAAATTCACAGGATTGCAAGCTAGACCGGGAAGTCAAAAAATATCCAAAGACAATGGTAGACTATTTCCATGCTATTAGATAACACTGTGGTTTTGCTATTATTTTTAATGGAGAACTATATTTATTTCTGAAAAGCAAAATGCCAAATTAACAACAATAATAACCCAGAATTGTTACTCTAAAAATCTTCTAGCTAGCAGCCAAAATTCATGTATTCTTGTAATTAAGTTAAGTTTCTTAGTAAACAGCGTAAAGTGGACTCAGACAAGACCATAAAATATTATGAAATTGTTGAACTGAGATACCTTTTACAAATAAGAAATGTGTGGGGGTGTTTTTCGCCTTTGGGGACGTTACATATGTTTTTAAATAATTCTGCATGTACATTTATTAGATTTGCCCAGCAGTGTAATTAAAAAAGTTATTGGTATAATACTTCAATTTCAAGTGAGCAATGGTATCATTGAACAGAAACCCATAAACTGATTTGTCCTGACTTTAACATACAGAAAGAGTTCCAAGATAAACAATAGTAGGTGAAAGGTATAGCACTCTAATATTAAAGAATATAAACATCAGAGAAATAAGAAGCTAACAAAAACATTTTCGAGAATGAGAATTTCCCTTGCTCGTTTCTGAAAATATCTGGATACTGAAGATATCCACTGGTTAATCTCCGCTCAAGAGGGTTACATTTTTTAAAAAGGCAAAACTTTTGACATGATGAAAAGTAAAGATGACAAATTATTACAGGTATTCTATGCACTGCATAGTATTTTTGATGCAGTTGTTTTGTACTTTCATGCTACTGATTGCAGGTGAAATTGAGGCCAATGTCAGAATATGTATTTAACTGGGATCAAAGTAATGTGATAGATAAAATCCAAAATCCATAGAGGCTAACTAAAATTGCACAAAATTCACTGCAAGGTTTTGAGTTTCAAGAAGTCCTGATTAAACAAGCATGTTAGAAAAAAGTTTCCAAGAGAGAAAAAAAAAGCCTGATGTTGGAGCCATGTCATATTCTTAGCTCTAATTTTGAATCCTAGATCCTCACTGATGTATAGGCATTAATGCTTCTCACACAATGATATCAATAAACATAACTTGTGAATGAACTTCATGGATTACTCTGTCAGGGGAAACAGCTAAGCGAGGTATGGGAGCATCTTCTGCTTTTTATTTACCCAAAATGCTTGAATCAGGCTTACTATTGTTCTCCAAAGCACATGAAGGCAGGACAAGAAGCAATGGATGGAAACTAATCAAGGAGAGAAGCAACTTAGAACTAAGGAGAAATTTCCTGACAGGGAGAGCAATTAATCGGTGGAACAACTTGCCTCCAGAAGTTGTGAATGCTCCAACACTGGAAGTTTTTAAGAAGAGATTGGATAACCATGGTATAGGTTTTCCTGCTTGAGCAAGGGATCAGACTAGGAGACCTCCAAGGTCCCTTCCAATTTTGTTATTCTATTCTACATGATCAGGCTTAAGGACCGGGCCTAATTTGATCAGGCCAGGCCTAATTGGTCAATTACAAAGCCAATGTAGGCAGACCCATGAGGAGGAGGGGGAAAAAAAACCACGAGATTTCCTTCTCAAGGCCCAGCTTAAAAAACACTTGATCCCATTTTCAAAGAGATGGAAATGTCTCCCGTTCTCCGTCATGTCAGGACAAAAGAGCGGCGAAAGCCGGCTGAATATTGGTATCCGCTCTATTGAATACCACACCACCTTCATCAATGATAACGTGGCCCCAAAGGAAGGAGGGCCATTTGTCAGCGTTAAAACCGCTAGGATCCAAATGGAAGGCTTGCAGATGGTTCTTCGCTTTGGAAAGAGACACGGGAAAAGGGTGTTATTTGCCGTGTCTACATTTTACCGGAAATTGGAATGGTGAGAATTCAGGGCACACGTCCGAAGCAGGTGGAAACGCCTAACCGACAGCATTTCGATTCTAACGGCTGTCATCGCCTCGGAATGATGGGGATGGTGCCAGTCATGGAAAACAGGTTGCTATCTGGATCATGGCCCAGGACTGGGGCGAATCAAATTCATTACCATCTGTTCATTCAAAATAAATTGCTGAGGGAAGTCTCCGTCTCCCCCTGTCTTTGTTTCTTCTCCTTACCAAAAAAATAAAATAAATAATAATAATTGACAAGCAACAGAGAGGGGCAGGGCTGGCTTATGCTTCTGGCAACACGCCGGAGAAGATTTATTTATTTATTTATTATTAGAGTTTTATCCCGCCTCTGTCACTTTATAAGTCACTCAAAGTAGTGAAGAACAAAAATGCTCCTTGTTTTCCCTCACAACAATCCTGTCAGCTGGGCTGAGCGGAGAGAGAGACGGACTGGCCCAAAGTCGCTTTCATGCCTAAGGCAGGACTAGAACTCACTGTCTCCTGGGGATGGGTTCAGAGTCACCTAGCTGGGCTTCCAGACTGAGGTGAGACTAGAACTCTCAGTCACATGGTGACTGGCCCAAAGTCTACCCAGCTGGCTTTCATTCCTAAGGCAGGACTAGAACTCACCAGCTCCTAGTGATTGGTTCAAAATCACCCAGCCAGCTTCCGTGCCTAAAATGGAAAGATTGTTCTGGTTCTCTCTTTTTTTTTTTTTAACCATTGGCCCCGTGCTTATTCTTACTCAAAGGCTGTCGTGGCTTCGGGGTCAAGAACTCAGCAAAGCCCTGATAAAGTCCTCGCATCTAACGAAGTCCCTCAAAATGGAAAGAAAACCGCCAACATCTGTCTCCGTGTTGGAGCCAGGCTCTCCATAAGAGACCTTCCATAGTGAAGACTCAGAAGATGACCCTCAGTAGCGTCTGCGTTGTCTTAACTCTGACAAGCTGGGAGATTTTTGAAGGGGCCAGAGACTCTGCAAATTTAGAAGCAGCAGCAGCAAGCTGAACGGAGCTAGAAATGCCTTAGCTTAGCCAACCGTAAATCTTTAATAGTTCACAAAGAGACGCGTAAACATCTCTTATATTAGCAGCTAATTCAGTTTGTAAATGAACGTGAAGGAGCTCTCCAAGGCCCTGAACATGCCACGATTCGCTGGAATCCAGATGGTTATTTCTTCCATTCACGTTGGACACGTTGGCATTATACTGACAGTAACATCTGTTCTCTCAGGTTGCTGCCTCAGCTCCCTGCACCGAGATGTCCTGATCAATCAATCCCCAGCCAAGTTTACACTCTTTTAACCGCAGATGCTGGAGGCTCTCGTTTCCTGCTTCCTAATTTGATTCTCCTTCCCCCCCCTCCCCCCATCCAATCCCTACCAGAATGTAGAGCGGGCTTGCTCAACCGTTGACAACTTGCAGAGGTGTTGGACTTCAACTCCCAGGATCCCCGCGCCGGCTGAGCAATTCCGGGAGTCGAAGTCCACCACGTCGTCTTCAAGTAGCCAAGACGAGGAAAACTGGCGTCGAGAGCTGACACAGAATGAAAAGGGGGGGAAAAAAATTCTACAGTCAAGTTATGGAGTCAGAACCAACTCATCTTCCTCAAGTCACCCTAAAGCTATGGGGAGGGTGGGTGTATGAGACAGAGACTGGGAGGGCAGAAATCACCCTCCCGCCCTCAGAATGTCTAGAGGGCATTTCCCCAATCACAGAATTAATTAACTCTGTAGTCCATTATTAAGAAGAGCATGCCAGACATGCTAATTTAACCACCACCACCACCACCACCCCAAAAAAAAGGTTTTGGGTCAATTTGGGGCTAAATTTAATCCCTTCCAAGTTAATTGGCAAGGACATTTGACCCAGTTTTCCTGTTTGTATATAACTCCTACAATAATCTCGCTAAGCATAAGTGTGTTGTGCAAGCATGCTCATAGATATAAATACTTAGCTATCTTCACTGATGTTCTCAACCAGGCCAGAAAAGTTGCTCTCTGTTAAACAAAAGTACTGGAGAAAAAGGGCAGAAGAGAGACAGGAATCTGGCAAATACATCCAGCGACCATCAGTGTTGAAGGTCATCTCTCGGTCGGAATGGGACAACTCGCCACAGTCACCTTGCCACGGCCAATTTGCCGCAGCCTTTGCGCCATGGCCAACTCGTAGCCCTTTATGTTCCTGATAAGGTTAGAATAGAATAGAGCTGGAAGGGACCTTGGAGGTCTTCTAGTCCAGCCCTCTGCTCAAGCAGGAGACCCTATACCATTTCAG
>JANHFL010000632.1:39790-53493 GCA_032468155.1 Oxyrhabdium leporinum
GCAGGACAAGAAGCAATGGATGGAAACTAATCAAGGAGAGAAGCAACTTAGAACTAAGGAGAAATTTCCTGACAGTTCGAACAATTAATCAGTGGAAAAACTTGCCGCCAGAAATTGTGAATGTTTCAACACTGAAAGTTTTTAAGAAGAGATTGGACAACCATTTGTCTGAAATGGTATAGGGTTTCCTGCTTGAGCAAGGGGTTGGACTAGAACACCTCTAAGGCCCCTTCCAACTCTGTTATTCTATTCTACTAGTTACTCTCAAACAAGCTAGGAATTGGAAACCAAGAAAAAAGCCATGTCTTTTAATGCTGGATCGTTAGCAGGAAACTTTCTGGTAAATTACCAAATTTCTGGTAAATGTTCTGTGACTGATCCACTATGATAAATATTTTGTGAAGACTAGCAAGTTGTGAGATCACTCGTGACAAATTCTCAGCATTCTAGAAGTGCCTCTAATTCAGAAAGGTTTGCCTACTCCGGGTTAAAGAAGTATCCACTGGCAGCAGAAGCGAAACACATGTGATCAAGGTGTCATGCAAAAGTATATTCCCAAGTTATATGAACTAACTTTAAACATTTTTAGTCACAGTGATCTTATCCTCTTGTATCTGCGTAATTTTTAAAAAATTGATTTTAAAAAATGATAAAAAGTCAAATTAAGACAAACAAAAGAAACCTGAAAGAAGAATAGTCATCCTGTATAGAAAGAGAATTAAAGATGACTTAGAGCAGGCTGTGTATTTGCTTAGTACTTAAATGGTTTTTTGGAGAGTTCCTCCAAGGCCCCTTCCCCCCTTTATCCCGTCATTCAATTCAGGAATCTTTTGACAGTCTATATTTACAGTTGTGACTCCCAGCTGCCTCTTAGAATACTTTCATTGACATTCATAAGAATCAAGGCTATTTTTGCTTTTGAAATGGCTAACTTGCCTTATTGTGTGCCAGGTGGGATTATTGCCAGACTTCTCTTTTGAGCAGCTCTGCCAAATGAGAAAAATTGACATGCTAAGAAATCTTGGCTCAGAGATCAGATAATTATTATTAAAATGTATTCTTTCAACAAAGCATTTCCGTACTTCGCACTTAATCAATGCTGAAACATTTGGGTTGCATAATATTTATACATTTAATGGTCATAATGTCCATTTTATTTTTGGGATAATTTGATAGTTCGGTCATTCAGAATCAACGTATGTTATAGTCAGTAAATATTAGAAGGAGCTGGAGTGAGTGGGTTAGATCAAAGGTATTAAAACTGTGAGCACTACATGAGCTTCAATAAATGGAAAAACTGGGAAAGCAAGCAAAAGTCCTGATAGATGCTGTCAACTGATTTTAGATTTAGAGATGTTCTTGCCTATGAAACAAAGAAATAGATAGTTAAAGCCTGATGACACAATTCTGTTAAAGAATATAACTAAGACAGATAAGAGCTCGTAACATCACCTACCATGTGGCTGTGCTGATTCTCCACCATCACTTTATCATTTGGTGGCTGGCCTAGTCATGCGAGTAGAGCTAGCATCGCACAAGATATAATAACAGATTTGTAAAGCAAATGATGATAAACACACAAACTTAGTGTTTTCTTCTGTCTGTCTCTTATGTGGGGTTCCTTTGAAAGTATACAGTATAACAATGTTTGTTTGTTTAAGTTATATGGATACCCATCTCACAGATGTCCTGTGTCAAGTCTATTTTTGCAGTTATATCTTCTGGATCTGAAAAGGTGTAAAAGAAGAGACATGCTAGACATTCCATTTATTAGACACAGACGTTTTTTAGAAACAGGTGGAAGCAAAAAAAGTAATTATGTGAGATGTGACTTCAAGATTGGCTTGGATTGAGTTGCTTGAACAAACACTTTAGGATGAGGTTGGTACTCACTTTTTATTAGTACCTTGGAAATTAGTAGATAGTAAAATAATTATTTTAAGAGACATCAACTTTTTAAAAATAAGATATACCCAAGTGTTAAAACTGACTTCAAAGAACCTGAGAGGTTAGCCTGAGAATTAACTATTGTGTAAATGCCATGGAAACATACCAGAAAAAACAACTAGAGTTCTACATGTCAATCTGTTGGAAGTAAATTTAATTGAATTCCTTCTTATTAAACAAGTACAGATTTATACTCCTAGAAAAACTTGATAACCTTGACCATTCTTTACCTATTGTTATAATAATACCTTAAAATAAGGTTGCTGGGAAGGAGGAGGGAACCGAGTCCCCCTGTCGCCTAACATTTCCAAGCAGAATCCCTGCTTTAGGAATTTCTGGGCCAAAGAAGAAAGACAGGAAACTTTTCACTTTCCCATGATCCTTAGAGCAGATTGCTGGTTTCCAGCATAGAATACAGCACATTTTGGCACCATTGTTGAGAAGGGTGGACAATCCACCTTTTTTTTTAACAGCAGGAAACCAAGTTCTCTGTTTCAACGAATAAGGATGATCAGCTAGCTAGCTGGTGGAAAAAGTGACAATTCATTGACCTTTTGTGATTGAGGATGCTTCCAGTCCATAGGCCAAAGTTTGCCTACACATACTACTAAGATGATTCTTTTTCTATTAATTTATTTTAGAAAAAGAAGATGAATCCACTGCCAGGAAAAATTAAACACAATTTTTAATAAAGCACTTTTCATTTGTCTAAATACTACCTGCAGAGCGAGTTGTTTCCTGTCTTAAAAAGGTTCTTTTGGTGAATGGTTCCTTTGAATGCATCTCTCTTAATTAAATCAGTATTTGGAATAGAAGAGCCATTCACTACGCACCCACCCCCATTCCCTATTTCCTACCCTGATCTCTCAACTATCTTGATAGTCATCCAAATATTTGTCTTTAATCTTCATAGGATTTTGAAAGTTTCCACATTAAACTGCAATTTGTTTAGGCTTTAATTATTTTGCTTATAATGCAATCCAGTGCAACTTTTCTGAGGTATATAAAATTGCTCTCCCTTACTGGAAAACAATTGAAATTGCTGTTTGCAAATTACTTATGTGCAAAAATGAATTTTCTTTTAAATTATTGCTTTTACCTCTCTCCAGTGGGATGTCCTTGGAATTCTGCATATTCATCACACGTATTCCAGCCACCTTTTCCTCCCAAGTATTCCTCCCAGTTCATTCATCCGAACACAGCCAATGTGGGATTTTGAAAGAGAACATGGATTAATCAAGCCAGAGGACTGGATGAGGAAACCCTGTAAATAGTCTTGAAATCCTAGGAAATTAATTACTTCTTGTCAGTGTATATCCCTCCCCCCTAAAAAAAACCCATCTGAATTTAGCCATACTGTAGCCATGAATGGGGGTCGTTGGTGGTTATATTTTATATTTATTTATCTATTTAAAAGACTTACTTTGTTAACTGCCCATCTCAGGGCATGACTCTAGGCAGTTAACAATTTAAAACAAGAATAATATACTAATACAAATAAATAAAAAGCAACAACAATCAATAGGATGCCATGTTTGTCTAAGAACTCCCCAAAACAGGCCTGGTTCCCCAAACATCCTGGCCCAAGATTGTGGGAGGTCTTTTTAAGGTTCTACAGAAGGCCAACATAGTTGAGCTTCGGGATCTTAGAGGAAACATTCCATAGGGTAATAGTTGAACTTTGGGATCTTAGAGGTAACATTCCATAGGGTAATGCTGTGAAAGAGAAGGCATGCCATTAGATGATACTGCTTCCTAGGAAGTACCTGAAATATGCCCCTTCTGATGGGGTGAGCAGAAGTAATTGGAAACAGGTGGTCTTGCTTGTGTTAGGGTACCAGATGCTTCTTTGCTTCCCTCGTCCTTCAACATATCTGACAGCATAGATTTATATTATTTAACGTATGTCATGATTCCAGTAATTGCTTTAATCCAGCCCCTTCAAAACTATGATCATTATAATCTATGGGTCACATGAGTTGTCATATGTTTCTATGGTGAAATTTGAAAAGCGGGTCATCGTTGATGCCATATTACCATTAGCATATTTCTCAAAAATAAAGATTTGTTTTGAAAAATACATGACTGTAAAGAGCAATCTTTCTGATGCTGGAAGCAGTAGATTTACATGCATACAGGCCATGCAGACAAATTTCCTTTAATTTGTCACAGATGCCAAGAAAATTAAACAGTTAATGTATTCCCCCTTTTCCCCATTCATTCTTGTTTGCAATTATCCATGTCCTCCTTTGCCTGTTCAGATATCTGGTAAACTGTGCATCATGAAGAGCTTCATGGGTGATACAGACGACCCTGAATTGTATCCAGAACTTACTGAGAGATGGTGCAACTCACAAAATAATGATGTTACATGAGCATACCATGGTGTGCTTCAACTTGTCCATATCATTGTCTTCAGGACCAGTTAAAGCTTCGAAGTATGCTTCAAAGTAGAGTGAATTGCAGTTGAACAAACAGGATGGGGACTAAGTCCTAAAATGTAATTAAGGGGTCCATTACTGGAGTTAACCAGCACTGAAATCACTGAACTGAATATCAAATTACAAAAGAATAGAATTCAATAAAGGGATAGATAGAACTTTAATTAAGGAACATTTTCTTTCTTGTTTTCTTGTAATGGTGTACCAATATGTACATGATCGTCATTTTATTAAGGCATTTCAAATAAGTTGCAGCTGCAGTGTTTAAATAATCTTGTAATTTTTCATAGCGCATTCCACTGGTGGATATCAAAAATCTGCAAGCTTGTCATTTAGATTTTTAAATATAATTACAATTCTTTTATTATACACTAATCCATGTGATAAAAGGAATATGTTGCCTCATTTCAGCAAAGGAATATATAAGCATGGTTATATTTCTTTTCTGCCACTATATCTGTCTAGTTAGCATTAAATGTGTTATGTGGACAAGTTCACTGTGTGAGGTCAGCCAACATCTGAAAGCTGGTCCTTTTAAGCTAAAAACATTAAAGCATTTTCTTAGCATAGAAATAATATTATTGTTATTTTAATGGCCTAGAGTGCATATTTGTGTTACAAAGTTAAACTATTCCTTGTAAGACATGTAAATTTAAATCAGATTTTGAAGTTTGTTAATATGAAATTTATCTTGAGAGATTCTTTGACAAAGAAAACTCCAGAAATATTGTCAAAAAATGAATCTTTGAACCAGATTCATTTCCAAGGATTATTCTAACTAGGAAACCCAAACCTTTAGAATGGAACATTGGCCTAATGTGCCTTGCAAAATAGATTATAAACTGTGTGGATAATTTTTAAGAAAACTTTTTTAAAAATCAGAACAATTTTGAACTGCAATTTTGACTTGCACTCTGAAATATATACCAGAAGAGTCAATGGGATCTGATAATATTTCTAACCAAAAATAAAAGTTGATTGATTTGTCTGGGTTTATCCTCAGTAGCCACTGATGTTTGTTTTTTGTTAATATTTTTATTGCTTTTATGTGAAGCAAATATTCTAGCTTTGGTCAAACACTCATTTTTTCTGGATTATCATTACATATCATGTAATTACTTTTCCCTTCAATTGTTGCATAGGTAACCTCCCTGGATATAGAAATCTTTTGCTATAGAGATGAACCTTCATCACGTGAGAGGCTTAGGAAAAATAAACTCAGAGGTAGCACTACATTTGTTGTTATGCTGCATCTATATTGTTATTTGGAGTTATGCTTGAATATTCTATAATGATTGAGTTCATTTAATGTACTCATGCCCTGGAATTGTTCCTGACTGGTTTAAATAAGCATGTCTGTTTGTTTGGCAAAACTTTATGAATGGCTAATTCTCTTTCCTGATTCCAAAAAACCAACACACACCTGGACTCCTAAATAAACAGATGATAATCTATGATGTCAATTCTTTGTCATAACAATTAATGAGTCAGTTGGTTTCAGTGGGTCTAGTAGTTTACTCATTAGGCTTTGTGAATTCAAAGTCGCTATAACTGTTCCCAAAACATTGCTGAGCTTTGCACTATATGACAATCAAACTTTCGTAAGATTGTCATCCTTCACTACAATAGCTTGTGAGTAGTGCTTGATCAAGATATTGTGCTCCAGGGAGGGTGCTGACATCTGCCTTTGTGAAACTCTTCCCACTGCAATATTCATCTTTGCTATGAAAGAGCCAAATCAGAAGGCCCTCATATTACTCTTATGGATAGACAGCAGAGAAGGGGGTCGAAAGCGCTATAAAAGAAGATTGCCGTGGCAATTAAACCTCTACTTCAAAACTAGGCATGTTGCCAATTTTTGCACTGGTCCACTTTAAATATTTCAGTGAATCACTTGACTCTGTCAATAGACAATGGAAGAGTGGGCAGTATTTAAATGTGGGTAAAGAGATTCAAGCTTGTCAGCCCTTCTGGTTAGGCTACATCAGAAAACAGAAGTCTTTAGAAATCTTGGAATATGCATTAACGTACAATGCTGCAATATTCTAGCAGAATCTTGAAGATCTGACAAAGTCTTCTCTACTTCAGCTTATACCTAACATAATCAAGGAGAAGTTGTTTGCTTTTCTTTCTCACGCTTTCTACTTTCCCAAGACTCCTCAAATATCTTTTTTCCAACACATCAGCATTGTCAATCTTACTTTGAGTCAAAGTGACATTCCACACAAAGCTTTAGTCCTCCTTGAATAACAAAACTCTATTAACAATGCAAAACTTGCAGAGTGAGCATCATTCTAATTTGGCTATTTTGAAGGGAGAAGCAAAAATTGCAATAAAATGTTATAGCTTCTTTCCTAATGAGAGGTAGCCTGCTCAGGGTTTCAATCAGTCATTCTGTTCAACCAGGGCAAGTCATTTTTTTCTCCTGGTGTTTTGATTTCCCAACTAACTTGCAATAGTCTGTGGGTATTAAGTCTACCTTTTTAGAAGAGTTTTGTGTGCTTGCAATCTTTAGGGATCGCCTGAGCATGAGAGGATTTCCCTCTTGTTTATGAAGTCTCTTTTTGGCAACATCTTCATGAGTTCGCTTTTAACAAGATTATGACTAAAAGTGTTGCTAAATAAAATGTCACATTTAAGTTAAATTCATTCCTTGATTTAGCCAGGTTTCCAGCAACAATTGGTAATATGGAATCCATTTTAGATGTACTGTTATGCAGTATAAGGGACTTTAGAAGGAGGAGGAAATAATCTTTTAGAGTATGATCTTCTAATAGTTTTTTAAAAACATTTTTTAATAACTTGGTTCATGGAGCAGAAACTTTAGTAAAGAAGGTGGGGAGAGAGGGAGGAAAGGAAGGAGAGAAAGCAAGCTTGATTCCAGGTGATTATATCAACAAAGACATGTAATTTTTTGCTCCATTGCTATTTTATTCACACTACTGCTATTTTATAGTGTTTCATAATTAAACTGTCTGTTAATTCTATTATTGCAAATTGGAATCTGTCTTATGAGGGTAAGACTCTGAAAGGCAAACTAAAAATCATAAAACATTGCCTTGTCTCTCAAGTTAAAGTTCATTCAAATCCCCATTCATTAAAATCAGATAATTGTTAAAGCCTGCTAAAAGAGATAAGTTTTGGGTGCTCTCCTAAATATTTGTTGGTCAGAAATTTTAAACTCCCCAACATGAGTGGTCACACTAAAGTGAAATTTGCATGATATACAGTAAAATAAAACCAATATAAAAATTAGGCAATTGCAAGGAGATCATTCAAAACTAAAATAATATGAATTAAAAGGCAATTAAGAAGCATGGCAAAATAGAAAGGTCTTCACCAGGTTGACTCATATGTAGAGAAACAGTGCTTGAAAGAGCATGAAAACCATTTCAAATTCTATTTTGCTCTTCAAGAGATGTTAAGATCTCCAGAGTCTTGTCACTTCTGTGCTATTCTTGCTAGCCCAAAAAGCTAGAAACCAGAAGGTCACAGCATGTTCTCCCGATCACTTTTCCTTCCTCCATGTTTCAGTGAACAACCTAACCGGTTGAAATGTGTATCCTGAGCTTCATGTTTTATTCTGAGCAAAGTGCAGTGCTCAAAATTCTCCAAGTGTCCAGTTTACTATATTTTGGCTTCGTTTGAAAAGAACGTGATGATTTTCCTTAAAGTACCTCAGGTGTCTATAGACAGTATTTTTGGCAGGAGAAATTTATTGCCCTAAATCCAGCCAAGAGTAACAAGGGCTTCTTCCCAGAGGATTTAAGTGGTGGACACCATTGTAACATGAATCGACTGTGCTCAGTTCTATTTTGTGAAAAGTCCAAATTCAATATGAATCAGAGCAATATATGAGCAAGATGTAGCCCACCACTGTTCCTCCCATAACTGTCAAACTCCTTACCTTAACAGAATGACTCAGAAGAAAGACGTAAAACCAGTTTCTAAGCCAGTGAAGTAATATCAGGAACAATACACTCACCTTTCTCAGTGAGGTCAACAGGAGGAGAAGAGCTTTATTTTGGCTGAACAGCCTGCCTTGCCTCTCTGCACAATCTAATTTAGGCCTGTATCATACATATCCCACCTAACTGAAAGTTAACTTCCTTGTCAGATCATTATTAAAATTAAGCACTTAACTGACGGGGGGGGGGGGGGATGAAAAGACCATTATATTAAGCATTATGTCCTAGCATCAACCTTTAATCCAATAAAAGAGAGTCTGCTTAAATCATAGTTTTCATTTCATTAAAAAAAATGAACAAGACTTGTTTCATGATAGAATGTTTAGGAGGAAAAAATACTGTTTTAATTCAATATATGCTGAATGGACTTTTTATTTGCTCCATTTTTTCTCCTAATTCAGTTACCTATTGTTGTGAAAGTTCTTGAAATTGCATTAGCTAACTCAATATGCTTAACTGATATGTGGGGGCAGAGATAAGCCCATTGTACAATCTCTCTTGCCAATACAAAAAAGGAAGCTAAATGTATAAGTCTTAACAAAACCAGTCTTGTTTAAGTTAAACTAAATCCATCCCCGACAAACTAATTCATTCCATGTCATGCATTATGAATATTACTTCCTAAAGAGTAATAAGACTGAGACAACTGACCTTCTGCCATTCTTTCTTCATGGGGTTTTAAGCCTTCCCCTCTTCCCAGTATACATGGGATATATAAAAGGAAGTCAGGATGGGATGGGTAGGACCTTATTATGTGTCTCTCCGTGGTTCTCCAACCCAGATATTTGGCTATATACTGCCTACAAGATACACAGTGGAAAACACTGGGGAGAAGCAAAACAGTAAGGACATTTATAATGGCAGGGACGTCCCCAAAACTACAATCCTGGGACTTCCGCATGGGTTTGACTATTGTTTTAGGAAGAAAATAACTGGGCATGTTATGTAGTGAAAATGATACAAAAACTAGAACATTCATAAATAAGTTGATTACTGCAAGACATATAATAGGAGATGGTGCAACAGTTCCTAACAAAATACAGTAAAGTTTTTGAATTTGATGTCCAGGCTTATTCCTAATGAGGAAAAAAAAGTTTATAACCTTGGTTTAATAGAAATAGTTACTGTCATGCTCTATTCCCATTTCCACAAAAACCCAACTGTTTTTGTTTTGTTTTGTTTTGTTTTGTTTCCTTCTTTTCTTGTTCCTTCAAGTCAGACTTGTTTTCTAGCAACTATCTGGACACCTCCCTGCAGTTTTCTGGCTAGATTTACAGAAATGGTTTGTCATTGCCTCCTTCCTTGGGTTGAGAAAGAGTAACTGGCCTAAAGTAATCCAGCTGATTTTATGTCTAAGGTGGGACTAGAACTCATTGTCTCCCAGTTTCTAACCTGCTGCCTTAAGCACTACATCAAACTGGCTGCTTTTAGTTTTCTTTTAATTTAGTTTTGTGTGTTTTCTTTTGTTTAATAAATTGGTTAGACAGGAGTTGCCAAGTTGTACAACTGATTCTGAATCCACTTCCTATATTGTAAGGGAGTAGGGTAAAAAGGTAAGAATATTAAATATTATGGTGGATAGGACAATTGTCCTAACATTCTCCCCCAACCTAATTTCTTCCAGAGGAGTTAGATTTCATTCCCCAAAATGGCTAATCAACTTTTGGAGGGCATCAGGTGTGGGTGTGGGTGTGGGGGGTTATGTTGGATTATTTGTTGGTATAATTCATTATGATCAGAAGTAGACATATTTTATGCTTTGAAAAACTTGGCTTGTAGAAAAACAGAAACAAAATGATAGATTGCTTTAAACCATCAACCATGATGACTGGAATGCATGTGTGGATTTGCTTAAAAGCATTGCGATATCTTGTTTGCCCCTAATTGGTTATTTCCAACTTATGATGTATGTGCTGTATCTATGCTGCAGAAGAGAAGCAGGAGGATAGTGTTTAGAAATTACTATTCCCAGTATGTCTCTCAGCATTGATGCAAGATGTGCAAAGGTAAGCTAAAAGTAATGCACGGGATTGGAAAGTCCTGATTTGGGGTTTTAAATGCCTATTTATTCAGGCAAAGCCTCAGTGGGTGGCCATATCTGGCTGACCTTGTCAAAAGCTAAGCCGCCTCAGAAACTAAGCAGCACCTTGAAGCAGAGACTACAATGGAAGTGATTGAGAAATAAAAAGCATACCAGAGGAAGGCAATTGCAAAGTCATTTCCATAGTGTTGTCCAGAAAAACTGCACAGATATGGTCATGAAGTCTCCAGAAGTTAAGCTTGACTTGAAAGAGTCTTGGCCTATTTTTTCAAAATGTACCATATAGACTGTATGTGTTTAAGATTGATATTTCCTCTATTTAGAGGTTATAATGCCTACAGTATTTTTCTTAACATTGCTAAGGCATATATCAGAAAATTTAAAAAGAAAGTAGAATTAGTATGATAAATTTAAGGTATGGGGAGCAAGGAAGAGAATTAATAGTTTAGTAACAGAATATAAGCTGTGCATGGAGAAGGTTTTCAATGCAACTCATGTGGCAGAAGGGTATGGCAGTGGGGTTTCGTAAACTATGTTTCATGGAACATCAATTTTCCCCATACTCATACTGAGCTGCTTGAAAGAGTGGGAAATAATTGCTTTTTTATGTTTTCCCTACCTGAATAGAATCTATGAACAAAAGGCAAAGGAATAATGCAGATTATTATTTTTCTCAACTGATATTATTATTAATCCTATAAAAATATTGTCATTATAATTCAGGAGTATATTTTCCTTCAAAACCAGATCCAATATGCTTTTGTGAGCTGTCAACTCGTGAAGCTTCCCTGACCTGAACCCTGACATGAAGGTTACTATGAAGCAACACAAACACTGAAATGTCTTTGCCCTCTGGATGATGTTAACAGTAGCATGAAACCAAATAGACTTTTGCCACTTATTTCTACATGGGAATTCAATATACTGGCTAGTTTATTATCATGTTCCTAGTTTAGACTGGAAACTCAGAAAACATCCAATAAAAAGGCAGTGACAAACCGCCACTTTACAATTGCCAAGAAAATGGCATGGATTTGTCCATGAAGTTACAAGCTGATCTGTTAAACCATCATTTCTTGGAAATGAGATAAGTTTCAAATAAAGTGTGGATAATCACTTGGGCTATTTGCTCATCCCCAACATTCCTGAAATATCAGTGGGATTTCTAAAGAAGGCTTATATCTGCTGATCTTATTTCCATGGATGGCATTGAAACCGTTCAGTTCTATAGCAACATTTAGTCGTTCCATTCAAAATTGCTCCCTCACCAAATATTAACACAGAGATTTCATCATCTTGGGCTGGGAAAATTGTCTATTTAAAGGCTGTTATTATATTTTGGAACAGTACTTTCCAATGTTGTTCAGGTTTTGAAAATAGTTTTCTCTGAATTAAAAACTACATATTTGACCCCAATAACGCTTAGCCTTCTTACACATCCATCATAGTTTGGTCATCCATTTGCTTCCACTATTAATAAATCAACTTATAACTAAAAATTGAAAGGCATATGCAAACAGAAGGGGAGATGGTAGGTCCATTAAGTATAAATGAAAGCAAGAAAAGTTGCGACTGACTCATCTAGGGATAATCACTTCTGTACAGTATGCTTGAATGGAAAAGCCAGCTGTGCTCCAGCTATTTTCCACATTGCTGGTTAAAGAAATAAACATGGTTCTGACCATTCCCAGTAGGGAGACACTGGAGCTTCCTTTAGTTATATTTAACAATAGCAAAATATTATCCCTCAGTATTACAGGACAGGTTCTAATCCAAGCCAAAATCAGGTGAAAGAGAAGAAACATAGTACAATTTTTAAGTTTATAGGATGTGTGTGGGAAGGTGAGAAATTGGCAGGAAGAGGGGGAGAATGAGCCCCCCAGCATGTCAGTTAATGGGGAAAAAGCAATGTATGAATAGAAGTATTGTATTCAACATTTTTTTTTTAAAAGGAACCTCCTGAGAAAGCTTAGGTTCCAAAATAAATGAAATACCCTCTGATGGCATTAGATCTCACACAACTATAGAGTGATTACTTGTTCACACACGGGTGTGCATGCACACACACACACACATTGCTAGTTGTCTAAATAACAATCTTTAAAGTTTGGTATGTACAGAAGAAAGGTTAGGTTGCATTTCCTAATGCATGCCTTTGAGATTGATTTTTGTTAAATTTTCCTGTTAAGTAAGTATGCTTAGTGATACTGTGTATGGTATTGGACATTTTGAATCTTAAGCATATGGATTATCTCACTCTTCTAACTTAAAAATGCTAATTCTTGTTTATAAGAAGTGAATAAAGTAGTGGTTGAGTTGGAATTTGAGAGTAATGTGATTTTTCCCACTAATGACTCCCATGTTATGCAAGAGTAAATTCCAAATAATATAATAGACTACACACCCATGCCTTTTCAGCATGCTAAAAATGAAACAAAGACTCCAAATTCATTTTTTACAAGTCACTTCAATCATATAAGGCTTTTGCTGTGGTTTACATTCAAAACCACTCAAAGATTCTGTAATTGTTCAGTCATGTCTGACTCTTCATGACCCCATGGACCATAGCACACCAAGCTTCCCTGTCCTCCCCAACTCCCAGAGTTTGCCCAAATTCATGTTTGCGGCGTCAATGACACTATTTAACCATCTCATCCTCTGCCATCTCTTTCTCATTTTGCCTTCAGTCTTTCCCAACATCAGTCCTCTCTTCTCATTTGGTGACTGAAGTATTTTAACTTAAGTTTCAGCTCTCAAAGATAAATTAATCTATATATTGTTCCCTTCTTCAAGAATCCTGTGTATGACGTGCTAAGAACTGTCACCTTTACTCACCTTTACCTACTGCAGGTTCCACCACTTAACGTACCTATGCTCCACTCTGCTTGTGATATGAAAAATGCTTCACTTGGGAAGTGTATGCCCATGTCAAGGGTCTTTTATATTAGGAAAATACACAAGCACCTGGAATGCTCAGGGTGATACTGTTTGCATTTGCTGCGTGGTAAAATCCATTCATTTACTAGGTTTTATTAAACAATTATTCCTCATGAAAAGAAACTCGCCTTATAATAGTTTGTTAATCAGAGTTACTTCGCTTAAGACCCCATGAATCCTGGGTTGTTCAAAAACCACCACAAAGTATCAACTGCATGGGAAGTAATCAAATATACCGTATTTTTCAGAGTATAAGACTCTCAGAAGTATCAGACGCACCTTAGTTTTTGGAGAGGAAAACGAGAACAAAAAATCTGCCTCTGCCTACCAGCATCCATCAGTATTCATCTGGCTAGCGTCCTTGCAGCA
>JANHFL010000632.1:73203-95466 GCA_032468155.1 Oxyrhabdium leporinum
TGTGTGTGTGTGTGTGTATGAGAGAGAGAGAGAGAGAGAGAGAGAGACAGAGAGAGAGAGAGAAAGAAAACCAAACCCCTAAGGCTATTATTCATTTGCTCGTTTCAAGTAGTAGCATCTAGCTGATTTCAAAAAAAGCAAAGCAGGTTCAGGTTTGTTTTGTACTTGGATGGGAGACTATCACAAAATGTCAGGGCTGTATTTGCCATGGTGGTGCAGTGGTTAGAACACAGTAATGCAGGCTACTTCTGCTGATTGCCAGCTGCCAGAAGTTTGGCAGTTCGAATCTCACCAGCTCAAGGTTGACTTAGCCTTCCATCCATCTGAGGTCAGTAAAATGAGGACCCAAATTATTGGGGGCAATATTCTGACTCTGTAAATCACTTAGAGAGGGCTGTAAAGCACTGTGAAGGGGTATGTCTAAGTGCTATTGCTATATTGAATTAACTTGAGTAGCTGAATATATCTTCCAAGTTTATTCATTATTCATCCTGATTTCCAGTGGCCCTACATATAATTTTCCTTATTATTAGTAGTAAATGCTGCATAACTATTAAGCATGAGATTTTGTACAGGCAGATCTGTTGCTCTCATGAGCAAACCTAGAGCTTTGTGCTCTTATCATTAGGAGAATTTTAAACAATATATGGAAAGTAAACATAGCAGTGCAGAAAAGGTTATTATGACACGCATGTATTATTTACAGTTAGTATAAATTGTACTGTATAAGGTTTTTGCATCAAAGAAAACAATTTATTACAGCAAACAGTGTGACAAAAATGCATCTATATTTTGTTCATGATTCTGAGAAGACAGAAAATCTAATATATTGGCATCTCAATTATTATTTAGCTTCCATGAAGACAAAGAGGAAGTTGTTGTTTTAGCCACATGACACCAAAACAATGTATTATGTGAGGGAGTTGGATGCAGCAAATTGGTTTGAAATTGTCAGATGACTCACGAGAATAAACTTGACTGACATGACTGAGCACATGACCTTGTTTCAGGGGGCCATGTCCTCTGACTAGTCCCCTTATTAGGGGCTGCCAAGCCAAACTCCCACAAGCATCCTACTGGTTCTCTCTCCCATCCCAAGAACAAAGTAACACTTTCACTTCCCTGTTAGAATTCAGCAACTTTGTGATAGAACTTTATAACCTCAAGCTCAAACTCTACTAAGAGCTTCTATGAGAAGTTGGAGAAATAAACCTTTGATCATTGCAAACCGAACTAAACAGATATTTTTATTTATATATGACTGCTGTATTGCTCATTCATAGAGAATAATTGTGGTTATGGTTGTTTTCACTGGCAGCATCCTAGTTTGAGGAGGTCCTTTCTAAAAGAACCTCTATTTAAAAAAAAAATAGAAAAAGAACTGGCAATCTTATAGAGCTGTAATTAGATTGAGGCTTCTGGCTGTGATTTGCATGGTCCAATTTGCGCTTTAGTTAATGAAAAATATCTACAACGTGGGTGTGTCTTGCTAAATATATATTGCAGAATCCTGTTTGCATTCTAGGTCATAGATTCTCAGAGCCTTGTTGCTGTTATTAACTTTAAAGCATTATAAGCTAATAATTCTTCACTGTTAAAGCACAATGCAAAGTCATTAACATGTAATCTTGATTCTGCGCTCTTCAAATAACTATGTCAGTTCAATCAGAATATTGCTAAGAAAAAAGATTTCACTCTTGTCTTTAAAAATGATCCTAAAAAAAATCAATAATGGCCATGACCATTGACATTCTTCTAAAAACAAAATTCAAAGTGACATTGTTGTGATCTGAACTGTGCATTCAGAGAGCTATATATTAGTTGTCTGAACTACTATACAATCTAAAATAGAATTTAAAAAAGCGTGGCCCTTCCGCGGTGGAGCATAAGTCATGCTTTTGGTGCTTCTGTAAATAGCCAAAGGCAAGCTGGCTAGTTCAAAACAATCTTCTGTTTGGCATGGTATAAACAGAAGAAATTGCAACATCAATTAACTGGAGGGCTCTGAACCCACTGCCCATCCTATGACTACAGAATCATTATTGAAAGTTGTAAAACAATCCTGCTTTTCAGAAATAATTTAAGTATGTATAGTGTGCTGTGGTGTAGTATGTGTAATACAAATTCATATGAATATGATCACTTGAAGGAAGATGACATCACAGCTAAAGTTATCTGTTATGGCTAGTAGAACATTAATGGAATGGGAAAAGACTTCACTGTGAAATGGGAAGGACACGGTGCAGAGAAGTAAACCTTGAAAAGCAATATTTTATGAGCGATCTGTAATACAGAAGAGGGGAAAGGCAGAATATATGTGTAATAAACAGAATAAATAAAAGGACTCTTCCACTGGTCCAGCTAAATCAATATCCTGTACAGTATGGAATAGCAAGCCTTCACAGAACTTTTAAACATCTTGGTACCCAACTCTGAATACTAAAAAGCATTTACTTAAAAACCTGAATCCTTAGGCCTCTTCCTCTAATACTGGAGAAACCACTGATCTTGATGGTTTGTATCCTGGATTTCCCCTCTTAAGAATGTAGATCCTGCTTATCAGTGAAACCAAAGGTGTTTTTTAAAAACAAACAAACAAACCCAAGACCTTCAAGTTCTGAAGGGCATTTGAACTCCCTCCCATTCTTTTCATTGCATCCTCTGTTGATGTAATCGTTTCTTCATTTGTGTTTGTTGTTGTTGTTCATTGAAATCAGTGGACTGGCAAATGGGACTGGGCAGAGAACCCCAACATACTGAAATAGCTGAATTCTGTCTTCATTGACTGGTTGCTAATAATTTTAACAGAGCTATGCTCCAAATGTAGGAATGTATGCAGTCTGAAACAATTGTCTTCTCTTTAAAAGACCCTGAGGTACTAAAAAGATCATTATTGTCTTTTTCTTATATATTTTTCCTATTACATTTACATATGCCCTTCATATACAATCTTTATTAAACAAAATCATGTTAGTAATCTTTAAAACAGCCATGTATTTTTCCCCTGCTGTAGACGGGGGACAGAGATTTAACATGTAAAGGCATGTCTAAGGCTTCATAATGAGGCTGACAGTAAGATTTAAACCTGGGAGTTCCTGGCTCAGAATTCATACTCTTAACCATTACATTATACCAATTCAGTTTTGGCTGACCAGTTGGACTTTTTCATTATCATGAAGTTAGAAGGATTATTCAGAATTGTTCAGGCATTATGAAGACAGTATTTTGCTTTGTTGCAAATAACCCAGCTTACTAAACAGTTCCAAGCATTTACCTGAGAACAGGGAAATGAAGCAGCAGATGGCTTCTTTTTCCAGTACACAAACTCACATGGAGCCACATCATTATTAAGATGATAATAAACAGTGGAAATAAGACTGCCAGGAGATAACATGAATTTCCAAGACAAATATTTTTGTTAATCTGATTAATCAAATGGTACTCCACAAAATCTAGTATACCATAACCTTATCTCCCTGGAAACCTAATATTTTTTAAGCTTTGGATATTTTTTAAATAAGCTGTTAACTCTGGCTTTCATTAATGTTTTAAAGTATTTAAGTTTCTGTATATTTGAATGGATGGATGACAGATTTTTCAAGGAGAATTAGCCCAGAAGTTGCTATATGAAACTTTTAAGAAATAAAATTATTAATTATAAACCTATCTATTTGATATTTGTAGAAATGACACAAAGTGACAGGATTTCTAAGACTGACTTTAGCCCTGTTTAGTTTTCTTATAGTAATGATGGTTTGACAAATTAATATTGGTTTGGGTAATTTTCTTTAGCTTTGATCGCTAAAGAATTGCATGCACAGTGTTTTTAATAAGTAATCCAAAAAAACTACTTTTTGCTTGTTAGTGTAAAATTGCAAAGGCTCATTCCCATTCGCTGTCTGTTTAGGCTTGCCCTTTGCTTTTATCTGCCAAGCAGGAGAAGAGGAAGGGTGAATTGTTCCCTACTGGCATACTATATGTCCAGTATCGCCCTCATAAGGTCATGCTTTAGACTATACATTCTCCCTCAGACCAGGAATCCATAAATACTGTAGCCAAAATGGTTAGGTCTATCACTTCTTTCCCTGCTTTTTTCCTCTTTCTGAATCTGTGCAACACCCACCCTCTCCTGTCTCTCTTATTCTTTATATTTATCCTTGTTCTCTGCTATTTCTTTCTACTTCATCAGTCCACCTGCCTCTTTTAACTATACCCAGCCATCATGCTTCTTCCCAACCCTGTTCTTTTTATTTCCCAGCTGCCTTCTCCCTACCCTGATTGCCAGCTCTGGCTATCCTCCTCACTTTTTATCAAGAGCTACCATTCTTCAGTCCAGAATTCTAGCTTTCCCGCCTTCTTACCTGTCCCCATCAACCTAATATCAAATCACCCTGCTCCCTTTCTTGCTATGCAGCCCAAGATCTAATCCACCACAATCTGTAAGATAGTGATGTAAGTAAGAACTAAGGAGAAATTTCCTAACAGTGAGAACAATGAACCAGTGGAACAGCTTGCCTCCAGAAGTTGTGTGTGCTTCATTATTGGAGGCTTTTAAGAAGAGACTGGACAGTCACTTGTCTGGAATGTTATTGGGTCTGCTGCTTGAGCAGGGAGTTGGACTAGAAGATCTCAAAGGTCCCTTCCAACTCTTTTATTTGTTACTATCGCTACAGGAGATGACAGCAAGGAGGACAGGATTCAGGAGGAGTTCAGGCAGGGTTATGGCTGTGTGCTATGCTGTGCGTCTATAACTGTTTCAGTGCTGAATTGTTCTTAGGAATATACATGTATATGAATGTTTTTGTGCCTAACTTCATGAATTTAACTGTAAAACCCAAGTTCCAATCTCTACTTGACCATAGAATCCTTGATGCATCCTGAACCAGACATTCTGCCTGAATCCAACTTACCTCATGGGAGGTTTGCTATTATGGAGATAAAATGAAGGAAGACCTCATTGTAGGTTGACTTGATTGAACCACAATTAAAACCCAAACTGATTTTTAAAATGTTTTTCTGAATATAAAAACCTGAACACATCAGGTCTGGTACCCAACCTTTTTGGAGAAAAATATTTTTTTATAAAAAGGAAGCAGACACTCTATGCTGAATAGTTTGTCTGAATTGTTGACTCATTCACTAAAACTTTAACAATTGCTTAATATCCTTGTATTGCTCTCTGTCAAACTCTTACAACAGATTATGACGTCATTCCTGGCATTGTGGGAGTTACATAACTTTGGGAGGAACATAGCAAGATCTTAACTCTTAACTTAGTAGCTAACTAGCAGTCTTACAAATAATCTATACATGAATAGGAAGTTGCGAATATAGTTTTCCATTCATGACATGTAAAGGCAAAAGGATGCATTACATACACATATGAAGCATTGGAACAATCAAAGATACTTCAGAAGAGAGCCCTTATTGCTGTCACTCAACAGACAGACAGTAATTATTTCCTGCTTGGTCATTTGTTTTTGGATAATTAAATAAAGAAATAAAGACAGATAAAGCAAGGAGCAGAAGAGTGGTGAATATCTGTAGTTCCGGTGTAGGATCAGGGTGAAGGTTCATTGTCTGAGCTTGTGGGTTGGTTTCTGAACTTTTCGTTACCAGGCTAGTTAATATCTTCAGCGGAGTTTAGGGAATGTCAGTGTCAGTGTTTTTCTGTTTATAAGGGCCACACCTGAAGCCCTTATAAACAGAAGAACACTGACATCACCTAAACTCCACTGAAGATGTTACCTAGCCTGGTAGCGAAACGTTCGGAAACCAACCCACAAGCTTGGAGAACAAACCTTTACCTTCAGACATCAGAATGTTACAGTGGAAACATCTGCAAAATTTTGTGAAAGACAAAGCAATATCACCCTCAAAATATTTGGAAATTTCCTGATAAGTAACTGTTGCTTGCTTGACTTTATGCAGAAAGGACCAAATAAATTAGGACTGTTTTAAGGCTAAAAGGTATGCCTCAATACATGCCATTGAAAACTATTGCTAATGTAGATGTTAATATTCTGCTCCATTTAATAAAGAAGCCTTTATTCGCAGAGAAGATTGGGTTCATTGAAGGGCTGTTTTCAAAGGAGCAGATGTGTCTTCAATCTAGGATCTAAGCCAGTGAATTTTTTTTTTATGAGTAGACATATATAGAGTTGCAAATCATGGAGCAGCAAACTAAAAGGTGATATAAAATAAATATAGTAAAGAACATAAAGATCATTCTTTTCTGTCTTAGATGGTTTACATAATCAATTCAGACCCATACCTGGCAAGACAGTCATGTATAACACTTAGGTCTTTCCCCCCAGGAAAGTCTGTATTTTGTCAATACAGCTGCTCTAAAACTTATGGGTGGAAACATCTGATTGCATTCTAGAGCCTCTCTTTGTTACTCTTTTGTATCCTCATTTTCATTTCTTTGATATTATTCAAATGGTAATTGACTAAAAATTTGTAATCAATGTAATTATCACTTGATTTAAAGAACTTACACAAAGGAATCAAAATCAAGATACCATTTATCAAAGATCAAATCACTTTTTCTAAATTTCCATACTAAAGCTGTATTACATAAGTATTACATCAGCTTGAGTTCTCTATATAGAAGATGTGGAGAATCTCATATATTTCGCTGAATTACAGTTCCAGCACCCTTTGCTATGCTGCTATGACTTCTGGAAAGTTGTATCAATAACAGCAAAAATAGGAAGGTTTACAGGCAAGCTACATATATCTTCTTAATTTAATGTATATATGTATCGTTCTGATTGCTGCATGACACTTCTACCAAATTTATTATTATGCCTACTTGTTGTTATACTAGATAGTAAAATTAACTGTATATCATTACTTGTTAATTGCTACTTCTACTGCTGTTAGTGTCACTGTTTAAGGAAATGCTTGGACTTTTATATTTTTATAAGGTTTGATTAACTATGATTGAGATTCAATCAGAGTTCATAAATCTACCAGAGTTTAAGTATTTGCTTGAGAGAATTCCCATGGAGGAAGGAATGAGCTCCAGGAAGTGGGTTTGATGAGCAGGTGGGGTTTCTGCCTCAGGACACAGTACTGAATTAGTATTTCAGCATTTCAGAATCGGCTAGTAGGACAATGTGCTTTTGGTGTGATATGAAAGGCACATGAATAGAAACTCTGACCATTTGTGGTCTCTTAAAATATTTTGGCACGCTTTGTATAAGGGTTTCATTCTTGACGGTTTGGCCAAATTCCACAATGGAATTACATTTTCAATTGGATTAGAATGTTTTATTTGCTACAAAAAATTCCTGCACACTGTTAAATATCGCTACCCAAAGCTCACTTGTAAATGCTAGCATATAATGATAATCTTCACTTCTCATCCAGAGTATTGAACACATATTTTGAAGATGAATGTAATCAACAGACTTAGAGGCCATTGAGAGAAACAGTTGGAAGGTGAAGCCATCACACTGAGGAGTGTCAACCGTCCTTCATATAATAATCCTAAAGACTAAATCGGAATTCCAATATATGTGTTAAATTCATAGAGGCTGAAGGAAGAGTGGTTGCTTAGGATGAGTGATAAACTTAAAAAAGCAGCAGACTACAATTGTTCTATAAAATATGTTGGACTAAAACTTCCATTATCATAAAAAGGTATGACTCTAAGATGTGGATTATGAGAGTGAGAATACAATACAGATCAAATTAGTTGCTTGTACTGGGCATATTCATCTTCTGTAGACTATTAATGGAATACCAAAAAAAAAAGAAAGGTTTGTAGGCAGCAGTGCTCATCTTGGTTTCCTAGCCAAGGAAGCCAGCATTGTCCAAAGACCCCAAAGGTGCTTTTTCAAGAGGCAACTAGACTTTCTGTTTTTTCTTTGAAGATGCTTCACTTCTCATCCAAGAAGCTTCTTAAGCTATGACTGGGTGGTGGGGAATGGAAGGGTTTATATTCCTTGCAGACAGCTGGTCATTTGCATTCTTTTAGACAGTCATTGAGGCCACTTGGAGGTTTGTCTGTGCTCTCAGGGTCACCTGAGTAGTGCAATTGGGTGTGGAGCCTTCTTGGAACTGCTGAAAGGACTGTGTTGTGAAGCTGAGCTTTCTGCAGGATGTTTTCTGCCCTGTGTCCCTTCACTGTTGAACATAGGTGCAGGCTGTTGGGGATGAGTCTGTGTTGTCTACATCTCAGATGTAGATGTACATCTCAGATTGAAGTGCAAATGGTTTTTCTAGAAATCCATTCATACTCCTGTACCATTCAAAGGGTGTTGATCCCAAAGTGCATAGCTAAATGTCTATGGAGATTCTCAATCATAGCTTCTTGGATGAAAAGTGAAACGTCTTCATAGAAAAACAAGAAAGTCCAGTTTCCTCTTGAAAAAGCGCCTTTGGAACAACCATGACATGGATGACTGAGAATCTCCATAGACATTGTCTGATGATGCTTCTATGGTCATATGGCTGACATGACTCTAACAGTATAGAACATTGTTAACTTCCCACCTATTGGGATATAGTTATCTGTTTGCATTTGCATGCTTCCAAACTTCTAGGTTGGCAGGAGCTGGAGCAAGAATGGGAGCTCACCCAGTCACATGATGCTTGGGACAGACCTGCATAAGCCATTACATAAAGCAAGGGTTCTCATCCTTGGCAGATTTAAGACGTATGCTGGGAAATTCTGGGAGTTCCACACATCTTAAAGCTGTGAAGATTGAGAAACACTGACATAGAAAGTTTGGATTATGCAGACTTAATTAACAAGGAACTTATTAAGACTTGTATTTTCTTGCTGATATTAATCTGTACGGTAGATGACTTCTGCGAAACAGAGTTAAAGATGGTGTAAAAATGTTGAACAATTATTACCCAAGACAAACCTCAGAGCCCTCTGTAGTTATACTGATTGTATTTTATTGGCTGCCATTTAAATTGTCAGGCACAATTCAAAGTGCTGTTTTTTACCTACAAAGGTAAGTCTTAGGGAAAAGGCTGTCTAATGTCTTTACTTAGTGCTCTGACTTTCATCTCATCAACTATAGGGCTTAACAATTTCTTTAGGCTGGTGAATAAAATTGGAATACTAAAGCAAATATATTTGAGAATAATGTGAATTTTCTCATAAAATGGCTGCTATGTATGAGTGAGTGAGAAAGTTACCTGTTCATAAAATGACTCCAAGACTTACCTATTTTCCCAAAGGCCAACTGCTCCACATTCCCTCTAACCTCTGGATCTTTTCAATCATCTAACATTGCATTTTTTTTCTTTTTTTTTCAGAGCAGGCAATTACACTCCTTGATTAAGCACTTTTCTTTGATCCCCCTCCCCCGGTTTTAATTTTCTAAGTCTGTTTATAAGGCATATTGGGGTCCAGAAAAATCCTTGTAATGCTTGTGCATGAACAATTGATGGTCTGCAGACCACATATTGTCCATAGGCTTTCTGCATTTATCCCCAGTTAGCTGGGCAGAGATAGCTCATCTTCACAACAGTTGCCAACCTCTAAGGGGTTGAAGGCTAAAATATATAATGAATGGTTACAGGAACTCAATAAGTCTAGTCTAACAATGAGAAGTCCTGATAGCAGTCTTTCAATATTTGAGGGGCTGTGACAGAGAAGGAGGTTTACCTATTCTCCAAGCCTAAACTTATCCCAAGGACAAGAAGTAATTTATGGAAACTTACCAAGGAGAGATCCAACCTTGAACTAAGGAGACATTTCCTGACAACGATAATAATTAATCAGCAGAACCGCTTGCCTCCAAAAGTTTTAAATGCTCCACCACTGGAGCTTTTTAAAGAAGAGATTGGACAGGCATTTATCAGGAATGGTATAGGGTCTCCTGTCTGAGCAGGGGGTTGGATTAGAAGACTTCCAAGGTCCCTTCCAATTCTGGCATTCTGTTTTCTGGGAGATAGTGACAACTTTTAGGAATAACCAATAGGGTTATCAGCTAATACATCATGTCCATGTATTAGCTTCAAGAAAGAGATTTTCATCAGGACAATAGTATGGAAAGAAAAAAATAAATGCACTCTCTGCACCTCTAATTATCAGTTCACACATGAGAAACACTTTACAAACCTGAAAATTAAATGCATTAATGCTTGCCCCTTAAAATGAAACTGCTGATCCCAAAGATACCAAATAGTTTGTTTTCTCTCAACTATATTTCAAGCTCTTTATTTGAAATAACCAAGTATAGTCCTGTTAAAAGGGAAGAACATTACAGAAAAGGGGAACCCATTTTTTTCTTCCTGCTGAACTGATTTTGGCTAGGAAAATGGAAACTGGGAACATGTTGGCTGTTTTAAAAAGTATCACGTTGTAGGCAATATTTTTTTTTAAAAAAAAAGCTAAATCATTTCATTTTTTTAAATGAGTTATAGGAAATCCACTCTGTGCGCATATCTTTTAAGTGTGCTGGAGAAAGAGTTTCATGAACAGGTTTCTTATATTAAAATAGAATAAACATGCTTAATTCTCAACTGCTATTTTAAAGGCTTTGGGAACTGCCAGAAAGTATTTTTGCTCAATGTAGTTTTGATGGTATTACAGAGATGTACAATATGCTATATACAGATGTTGCTTTGTTAATTGTCAATTTAAGTGATGCATTTATAGCCAGAATTGGTGGACCTTAGAGAAGATGTGAGAGATAACAGAGCACTGTTGGCATCAGTCTGCATATGAAATGTGTAGTAAAAATAACCACAATTTACAACCCTCGGGAACATTTCATTCTCTGTTGTATTTTAACCAACAAATTCCTTTACAGCACAATTTAGCGTAATTTATGAATCCACTTCTGGTTGGCACTAGTACTTTTTCTTAATTTGATAATGCTGTTAAGGGTAGAATTTTCAATGGCTTTCTCTTGAAAAAGAACAAACTCCAGATATCCAAACAAATCCAGTGCTGAAAAAACTGATCTAAGAGATCCACTAACTGGTGTTTAAATAATTTTCTATTACTTGGGGCATGAACACAGAATTGTAGCCACAATCTAGACTTTTTTTGCTCCTATTTGGTGTTACAAGCTTCAGTCTTAGTCAATAAATAAATCAGCACATTTTTATTTTACTTGGTTTCAATTGAATCTTCCCCATTTTGGCAATAGCAGTAGATTGTCACCAATGCTCTTATCTGATTGCAGACAATAGCCAAAAAATGTGAATTGTTATCCATGTAACTTTGTACAATTGTAACTTTGATCATTGGGATGTTTTTGTAGGATGTGATTTGATAACCCGATAGAGAGCCATTGCAGCTCTTCTGCATGTTGACAGAATGAAAAAGAAGTAGGGCCTTTACAAATAATCTGCAAAATCTATGTTCCACCTAATACTTTAACTTACTGTGTGAGGGGTAAATGGTCCAGTTAGAAACTGTGTCATCTAAACTTTGGGCAAATTATGAAGAACGGATATGCAGAGCACATACAGGTGCCTAGGAATTAGAAGTTCAGGGTTCATTTCTCACTTCTGCCTTATCTTCAGTGTCCTCTGGAGCTCTACCACATCAATTGTAAAGCATACTTTAAAACAATTTCTACTGAATTCAGCTGAGCCAGCAATAAAGCTCATCAAACTGAGAAAGATGGTACTGTTAGACAAATTAGGTTAACATCCCTCATATCTGTTGTGTAAATCTGAGGTTTTCATGACTTTGACTCTGCCATATTTTAAACAGGTTCTGAAGCCCTGGCTTTTTTTCCCACCAGGTTCTGGACTATGGTGGGATTTGGGCTCCCTTTGTAAGGGATTTTATGGGCTTTTAATGGATGTTTGCTCCACCTGAATGACTTTTTTCTCTCTGATGTTTGATACCCTTGTTTTTAATTATGTACACCACCAGAGTTGTTGATGAACTGGGCAGCATTATAAATGTGTGATAATTACATACATATAGAATTATGCATATTGAATTATAACACACATGTACTTATGGGATTCTGTCCCCCCTTCCCCAATTGTTTCTATCCATTCTATCCAATCGGATACCATCAAATAGGAAGTACTATATGGTGGGGACCAGAATGAGAGCCTTTTCTGTGATAGCACCCACTCCCCTCAAATTAGATAGGCCCCATCCCTGTTGGCCCTTAGTAAGGCCTTCAAAATTTGGTTTTGTGCTTGAGCTTGGGGCTGTAGGTATGGATTAGAGCTTGCTTTTGGTTGTATGGATGTTAGGTTAGATCATGTCCAGCTACTATGTATTTTTATTTTTGTTTTATATTACATATTTTGTGTTTTTGTTTGCTTTATTCTAAGATGTCTAGAGTCATGTGCAAGTGAGATGGGTGGCTATATAGATCAAATAAATAAATGGCAGAAATCAAATGAAAGGTGCAAAGGGTATCCTAGTTCAATTAGTTGAAGAAACTCAGAAGCATGAAACAAAGCTAGTCCATTAAGTCTCTATAAAGGAATTGTTTTGTGGTATAATCCCTAGCACACTCAGAATCCCCCTTTTTAATTGTAACAGAACTTAAAGCTTAAAATTGCAATAACTGTGCAAATCACTGAAAGAAGAGCTTTGTGCAGCTTGTTGGCCAAGCAGAGTACTCTTCACCGAACTATTGAAGCAGAATCCACTGGCAGTTGCAGAGCTCTTGTGGGTACATGCGCACAAATGCAAAGGTAATCCGGGAAAGCTCTTGGAGATGTGCCAGGTATCTCAATGGATACAACTGCCTCTCTGCTTGGAAAAGGGATGTTTCACTTATGCTAATATGCTTCACCGAGTGTCTCTTGGGGTGCTTTGCACAGCCCTAATAAACATAAACCCATGGTTTTATGGTTATTATGAGACTCAGAATTGTAACAAGATAGAGAGGATCTGATCTACTTGTTTGACTGTGTCATGTTTGATTTTGATAATTATAATTTTGATAACTTGGAAACTAATTAATTGGGGCATTGGATTTACCTCCCATTAATGAGCATTATGGTTTGCTAAAGAGAGAGCATGGGCATCGCACCGGCTAAGAGTTGCTAAGCTTCAGAGACACTGCTGCAAGTCGATTTTGACCATTGTCTGCATGTATTATGGAAGTCATGTAAAAATACAAATATATTTATTTTGCACTAGTGTTTCCTAATACGCCTGTTTTCTCTGGCTTTTTAAGGTGTGCTTTCTCTGCCTGCCTACTTCAGCCCTTACAACGATGGATCAATATGCAGCAATGGAAGAGCTGATGCTTATGCCCAGCTAGAACTCCGGACTTTAGAACAATCTCTCCTGGCAACCTGTGTTGGAAGCATCTCTGAATTGAGTAAGCAAGATAAGCACCAATATGTTATTAACTTACATAGCATATGGGATCTTTCACTATGAAAATATTTTGCATTTTACCTTTGGTTTGCATGTGGTGACACTTGAAAATATGTTTCAGGAAAATAAAATCCTCTCGTTGAATATTTCAGAGTTTAATACAGTGGTACACAGAGATTAGCTTCTGTCCCCATCAGATTATTAAAACTGTCATCATTTATTCAGGGTTATCAATAAATATGGTACTTTATACATGAAACATTTTCTTACTCCAAGGGATTTAGAATCTAGAATTCTGTATGTGGAAAGCAACAGAAGAAAAGGAAAGCTAAGGATACTTTCAAGTGAAGCTCACCTCTTAGAGTCTGCATCCATATGGGTTTTTTGCAGTTCTGCAGAGATTTACTATTCACTTCCTCTGTATTGTTGTTTCAACATCACATGGTGTCTAACAACCCTAAAATTCCACCACCCCACCCCCAGTTCTAATCAGGGCCAGTCCTGCCTAGGTGCTGAAGTTCTGACAAGGTGCTGTCAACTGGTAAAGTAAGCAAGTCAGTAAGAAGAAGAAGATGGGGACAAGACAGATGAGGAGAAGTATGTCTTTCAATGTCATGTTTTCCAGTTTTGTTATTGTAGGTAGTTTTGATCAGGAATGTGTTTCAGAGATTTTATGGGAAACGCACACTTTATAAGATGTAAGAAAGAATTGCCTTATCAAGACATTAGAAAGAACATGCCAAGCAGAGAGAAAGGGATTATCCCAGGGGAAGAAGACATAAAAGAATAAAAACTACCAAGGATTTTGAAACCAAAGAAAAAAATCACAACATATTCTGTACGCAGTCTAGCAATTAATGGATAGGAATCCATTAATTTCACAGAATTGGAGATACTTAAACATTTAATGATTGATATCAACTGTATGCTGAAATTGTATACGTATGTGAGTGCCTGCCACCTATTTTGGCACCAGCACAGTACTACAATTGTTTTGATAAGTAACAGACTAGTTGAAATGGACATTTGAAAGTAGCAACTGTTTGTGCTGCATTTCCTTTGCCAGCCATAGATTGCATCCCACTTAATGTTGAAGGACCAGCTTGTTTTCTACTCCTGCTGAAAATTCCAGAGAGGAACTTGTGGGCCCCAGTATTTGGCTAACATGTCACATCCATCCTAAAGCCCATGAATTTGGCAAATAGATGAATCATACTCAGATGTCAAAAGGGCAACTTTTCAGCCTAAGAGCCAGTTAGTAATAACAAAATAAATAAATAAAACTTCTAATGTGTGTTCTGTGTTTTTTAAAAAAGAAACAACCACACAGACATAACAGAATTTTAAATATAAAATAAGCTATGAAAGTCTGTTTATGTTTTGATTAATGTAAACTAAGTTTTAGAGTGTACTGTATACTACTTAAAGGATGTTTTGTAGGCTTATTTTTCTCCTGGAAAATGTTTGTCTTAACATATCTCCTCTTGTTTATCATCATCATCTGAATGGGACTATCAGAAATCAATCCATGCCTTACAGGCCTTACCATTTATTTCATGGCCTGCATTAATTTGAGGTTTTATTTAAAAGAAAAAGGCTTAACATATGTGTACAGTATATTCTGCAATGCAAGAATGTTCTTATGGCATCAATCCATGATTAGATACAGCTTCCATTCCCTACTTTGTAATTTGGCAGGTTCACTGATTGCCTTTAATGAAATCCCATATAATTTCTTGCCTGAGAATTTGAATCCAAATGTACATCTTTTTTAGAAAATTTTACAAATGTACACAGAAAAATACCCATTTCTTTTTATACAGGGTGCACATCTTTTTGTACCTGTAAATATATATTAACAGAAGACTCAGAAAATTGTAATTCACATTTTAAGATACTTAGTAAAACCATTTTTTTTTATAAAATCTATAAACTTTTCCTATCCTAAACAGGTAAATTTGCAAACTTAAGTAAGTGCCAGTGAGTTAAGTGCATTTTACTCCCTAGCAAGGGGTATGTTTCAGTGAATACTAAACATCCTGCTATTTAGATGTAAGGCCCACATTTCCTTTTTGCAATGGTAAGAAATAAACATTCACATTTATATGAATTTTTAGGAATCAGTCTTGAAGTCCTTAAACTTAGCAATCCTCTCTTCTTAATTCTGAATGTAGAAGCTTGTTGAGTTATCATACCTAGCTCTATAAACTACATTGTACATACCAGTTATCAAAGAAATACAAATGGACAATATCAATTATGGTACATTGAGCATATTATATCTTCAGAGAGGATATAGTATATTTTCAATTACTTTAATCAACTATGGACAGTGGTTCAAAGTCATATTATCCAAATAAACCAGAAAAAGAAAACACCATTTACTGCTGACTTCTCTTTCTAGCTTGTTCTAGAAAGAACTAACCAAATTATCTGTTGAGATGACAGGGGAAAAAAACCATTCACATAAACATAAGCATTTACAGAAACCAGAGTTCAAGAAAACATTGAATATGTATGTAATATAGTATGCATTCTACCAAAAAAAAAAAAACATTTTGTAAGTTGGGATACTGAGCCAATCATTGGCATTAAAAAGCAGGCTTTCCGGATTCTAATAAGAAGTTGAAATTAATGTAAATGGCACAGGTATAGATTTTAAAACATGGTTTGTATTCAAAAGGGTCATAGAGTGAACTGAAACAGAATATATAAACTTCTCACCTTTTAGTGAACAAGGATGAACGGCCTTGAAGAGGTGAAACATTGTCATGCTTTTTGAAAATACAACTGCTTTGATTTCTACCTCTACTCCCTTTCCAGGTGATTTGGTATCACGAGCAATGCACCACATGCAGTGTTTGACTACCCTTCGTCCTGGCATGAGCCCTGTTCGGCAAACCAGACAGCAGCAACCACCCATCACCTGGTCCCCTGATGCCCTCCATACTCTTTACTACTTTCTACGCTGCCCTCAGATGGAATCCATGGAAAACCCCAACCTGGATCCACCAAGGATGGCCTTGAGTAATGAACGGTAGGTCTTCCTCTTTGTGCTCCAAAACGACTTTTCAAGTTAACAGAGTTTCACTTTGTAGATCATTTTAAGTCTAGTTTGCTCCGTGAATTCCTTGGGATCAGCCTCCTCCAGTCATTTCTATAGCACAGCCAAGATATTTTCTTAACTTGGCTAACATGTTGGAACTGGAACTAGAGTGTTACAGAGGAAAGGCCAGAAAGAACAGAAGTTTTATTTTCTAGAGTTCCAGGATTTGTTTGTTTTTTAATGTTTGTTTCTCCGTTCCAGACATGTACAACTTTAATTCCCATAGTTCCTAGCAAATTTTCAAGGTGCATAAATAGCTTATATTTTTATAAGAAAACTTCGTGGATCATTTTAAAAAATTAGGATATTTTCACAGATTCAGTACTTGTAATAAGTTTAATAACTGCTCGTGGATCGCTTCTAATTTCTAATTTTCCCCTTTTGAATACTGTTGAGAGTTGTTGATCTAAGCAGATTTCAGATACAAATATTAGATTTTAAGCTTCCCTGAAAAACTCCTTTTCTAGTTGGACTTGAGACAGAAAGAGGAGAAGGCTTAGTTTGTTTTTTCAAATTGGGTCTCTAGAATATTCCAAAATCAATATACATGCTGCAAAAATATTGGCTGTTTTTAATAAACTTAATATGGAGAATCTTTAAAGCAATGCTTAAAATATATACACATGGACACTGATTCAACAGATCAAGTGTAATATAAATGTGGGTGTCTTAAGAAAGCCCTGTTTCAAAGCATTAATTCTGCTAATGCTGATCAGAGCAGGCGCACGTGGGAGTGCATTGAGTATGCCCACTGTTCTACTTCCAAGGAATGGATCAATAATATTCCTTTTTTCTTTTTCTGGTGTTCTTGGCTCCTGATGCACACCAGAGAATTTCACGTGCAGATCCATTTCTTATCTACATGTGGAGCCCTTTCTGCATGCAATATAATTTTTAAGCTCAAATACACTCATAGGTAAATAAATGCAAGCTGGAAGATAACAGATTTAGAACAACGTGGCTGTTGCTGAATAAAAATCTAACCAGCCTTTGAAAATGGTTTTTAAAAAACCTGTGCTTTTTCACAATAAATCCAGTGCTTTCCATTTAATGTGGCCAGTGGGATATAGACTGCAGAGGATACTATATACACAGATTTCTGTTTGTTTATTTCCAGCAAGAGGAAAAAGTAAATTGAGGTTATTTCTGAGTATGCCAGACCCGCAGCATGCTGCATAAAGGCACTGATTCACATACCCTTTCTTGGCAAGGCTATAAGAGCCAACTTTTTTTTTTAACTCTTAGTGCTAAATCAGCTGCAAATTCTGCATTACTCCATTGCGCCTCATTGAGCTTATGAAGTATGCTTTTGAAGGCTTTGCAAACCTAAGGAAAAAAATCTCAGTTTTAAAGCAAAGGAAATAACACTGAAGATCAGCTGTGCTATGATGTTGTTTTTTTTTAGATGCCTGTGAAATCTATTAATGCTGAATACAGTCATTTTAAACAGCAAAAAACAGTGATGCACATTTTTGCCATTCCTATCATTATTTTAACTGGTGAGCATTACAACAAGCTTCCCCAATCTGCCACCCTGCAAGGGTATTGGGTTTCAGATCCTGAAACCTTTCAGAAGCCCAAGACTGCTTTTGATTAATTTTGTGAGAACTTGCTTGCTTACTGTTGGTTATCAATTGGTTATTCATCTTCAAATTCTCTTCAACTTTTTTTTTAGCAGTTCAGACATGGTGCTACTAAATCTGAGGAGAATGGGCAGTAGAGGTCATTAGTTCTCTTCTTCTGGTCTTTCTTTTATTTTAGTCTTCTCCTTTTCACCTATTCCAGATCGTTCTTGCTGCCAGTAAAATGATTTCTGTGGACATCTTATCTCTTATCCTTTCCTCTTCCTCACTACACACACTCATACACCCTTTGGGACCCAAACGTGCAGTGTCAGTTTAAGAACATAAATATAAGTGACTAAATATATAAAGCCCAGTCTTTATTATGCTATTTAATTGTTACTACATTGAATCACAGGACTTTCCTTAATTATCTTTTATATTAGAAATGGACATTCTATTTTAAAGTCTTCATAAGTTTCGCTAAAAGCCAGCATGTTATAGTAATAAAAATGGCCAAATAAAAATTGAGAGATTAAGCTTCAAAGCCCCATTCAATCATGAATTTCACACATCCCACTAAGACCTGATTTGCAGGTCTAAGCCATACTTTGCAGACTAAGCCATGACTTCTGAATTTAAATGTAATACTAAATGCCAAATGATGATTTGGATGAATGACTAGGCTGACTTCATCCAATAAGCAAAACAAAGAATCTACTTTTAGTTTAATGCACTATGAAAACTCAGCCACCTAATAACTTTCCAATGAAATACTCTCTCTCAGCCTGCTTTACTTCACACAGTTATTGTGAGGATAAAACTGGAATGATGAAAGGACCATATAAAGCGTCTTTGGAAAAAAGACAACTTTTTTAAGCGTCATAATCATGCTGGACATTGGTTAATCCCAAGTCTCATATTTGTTGCATTCATACCTCACCTTTCCTCTAGAAGGTCTTAATAGTATTGTATTGTATAATCACGTTCAGTTTCAAAATTATATTAGGAGATATTGTATATACAGAAAGACCATAGTCATCCAAGAAGCTCCCAAAAGTGGGGTTAGATTTGAATTTTGAACTTCCAGCCCTAAATTTCAATCTTTACTGACGTAGCATATCTAGTCACTTCTCCTTATTCCCACCTACCATTTATTTTGTTGTGAACCAAATGGTTTGAGAAACATACATCTGAAATCATGCAGAGTACTTCTGCTTTTAATTGCTGAGATGAACTTTTTATTTATTGGATTATTTTGTTAAGCAACTCAAATAAGATAGATAGGCCTTCACTCCTTACAACTATTCTTTGAGCTCATTTAGCATAAGTGCTAACACTAGTTACTGAGCTTTGTGGCTGGCTTGATATTTAAACCATTGCATTCCCAGTTCAACCATATTATCTCCCATGTCACTGGGACATATATGGAAAAATTTCTGAATATAGGCATGTGTTAATTTAAGTGCAGCTACTAAGAAGGTTGTCTACCACTATGGCTTGTACTCATCTGAAATGGTATTTTGCAACCTGCTGGAATGCTTCACCTGTGTGCTAAAATGTGACCCAGCTCTTTACACATTGAGCAAATCCCATCTGCCTAAGGGTAATAATATCTATAATATCCCATCATCAAAGACATATCTTGGCAGAATCCATATGTATATGTGTTTCAGTGCCTCTTTGATTTCACAGAGATCCATTATATAGCGATCTATTTTAATGTCCCAAAAGCAAACAGGTATGGTTACATCATTGAGTAATTTTGTTACTTTTCCATCACTCATTTTAGCATTATTACATTCTATACAAAGAGAACCTGAATTCATTTTAGGAAATACCAGAAAAGGAAATCTGGTTGTTTTCTGAATCAATATTGGCAGAGGTTTATGAGCTGTCCAGTTTGCCAGTATCTAACTTATGTTGTACTATAATCCTTTTGGGGGTTCTATCAATAGCAAAGAAATAAGACAAACAATTGTAAGCATAGAATGGTCCGACTTGATACCCATTACTGATTGATAGATGGATGACTATAGGCATTTTGTGTTAGGACTATAAGGAACCGTGCCATTCCGCTAGACATATACTGCAAAACTCAGAAAATGGCAACTTAATGGAAACACAGCGTAGGATGGAAAACCAGGGAATGCTGCAAAAAAAAAAAAGGGGGGGGGGAGCATCTAACTTGAATAAAAGGAATCTTGTTCTAGTTTTCAGGCCCAGTATGTGTAAGATTTTGTGGCAATCAGAATATGGCTGAGAAAGCTGCAAAGCACTTTGATTAACTTCTGGATCATTGCATCAAATGCATAGTGCAGATTAATTGATCTCATTTTTCTTTCCTAGCTACTGCCTTCTTTTAATATGATGTGACAGTTTCCTGTTTGAAAGAGAAGACTTCCTCTTATTCTTATAACTTTGGTCAAGCATAACTTGAAAAAAAACTGAGAGACTCAGTGTGTTTGTGGTTGTCCAATAGGGCATGGATCTTCCAGGATCCTTATCCTACCTGAATATTTATATTTTAAAACTGTTTTTTTTAAAGTGTGAAAATTGGCAAAGCACTGGTCATGAACATCTTAGTCACGAACAAAAATTCTGTAAGCTGAAAAGTTTAATTAAAGAACAATTGCAATCCAGTTTAGAAATGTGTCTATGTGCCCAGAAAAAAAAAACCTGAAGAAAAGCAGGACCAGTAGCAGGATCATAACCAGTTACAAATTGGAACACTTTGATGGTTAATATTTCATATGGCAAGGCATGACAGGGCAAAGCTCTCCAGCAGCCATTTTTGCAAAAGACCCACAAAAGGCCCATCGGCCTCAGGAAGCTGGAAATGACTGACTCAAGGCCTGCTAAGTACTGAAGAAGCATTTAAACACACAGTTTAGGTATTAATAATTTATTTTTAAAGAATTAGGATTTAACTGAGTCCAAGGGAGAGTAACACTAGTTTATATTCCAGGATATTAAGTGGCTTTGAGATAAAAGCTTTAAAGTAAATACAGTAAAGCTATTGTAAAAGCATCTTTTTTTTACTTTTCCTAAATGGCATCCTGTTAGTAAACCATTGTTTTACTTTAGATATGTACATTAAGTGGCACTCAGTGCTCCGAGGAGCTACTGAGGTCTTCTAATATATCCTTCTAAATAAATGAACAAAACTGGGGAGAATAAGAAATCCTTTGACTTTACATAATCTCATTGGTTTGATTAGCATTTTTTTCTTTAGAGAGATGAATCTGTGCACAGTTTTAACATATGATTGTTTTGTGACATAGCGATGCTTATTTTTATTTTTAAAAGGAATCAGATAGTCACCTTTAGTGACTAACAATTTTTATTAAAAGGCATAAGCTTTTGTGAATTATAGCTCACTTACATATAATATATATATATATATACATATATACATATTTGTTTCTTGAGGTTTTCGCGGGTATTTGTATGTATATCTTGGGTTCTTTTCGGGTTTTCTCCCGCGTAAAGTTATATATTGCGTTTCACGCGAATCCCCCCCTTTTCTTAACCCTGCAGACTCTGCACGGGCGGGCTGGGCGCCCCGTCCTTGTAAACCCCCGGCGGGCACCCCTCCCTCTTCCTTCAGGCCGCATCGGGTGGGGGGGGAGTGTCTCTCTGCGCTGCCTCTTCCCTGCACGGCCTCGCGGCTGCGTTCGGACACCAGCTGGCCTCGGAGTCCCGGGGGCAGCGCGGGACCCTCGCCGCTCCCGGCACTGAGATCCGCAAGGGACGGTCCGCCCTGAGGCACCTCCGCCTTTGAGCCGAGCACCGGCTCAGGTGGGCAGCGCAGCGGGACCCGGGTCCTGCGAAGGCGGACACGACCTCCCCGGGGCTCTTCGGGGGTCGTCTCGCCAGGCCGCCGGCGAAAAAGAATCGGCCCCGGCGGCCCCTCCAGGTGGGCGCCGCGTAGCCCTGGCCGAGCGGCTCCCGCCTGACCGGACTCGCTGGTCCGCCGCGGGGAGCGCTTCGCCGGGCGAGGGCTGGGGGCGCCTCGGAGCTTCCCGGGTTGAATCTACCGGGAGCCCCGCCGCCCCTGCCGTGAACACGAGTCCCGCCCTCCGCCCGGGAGGTATCTCCGCGGGTCGGGCGCCCAAGTCCCGCAGCCTTGTCTGCTGCTCTCCGCGCGGCGGCCGCTTCCTTCTCGCCGCCTCCCTCGACCGACCCCGGCAAGACAGCCTTTCCCGGGAAGAACCCGCGGGGCTGTGCACACCCCCCCCATTCTCTCTCGGTGGCTCCAAGTCAGAGGGCGGGGAGCGAGAGGTTGGGATGCCCTCGGGGGTACCCCTTTC